>JAQGAB010002118.1:0-13160 GCA_034696565.1 Isotomurus graminis
ATCTTCAATTGGTATTCACCAAGTGTGATTTCTTTCAAATCGTCGATGGATAATTCAGGAAATCCCAAAGCGCAGTCTTGGTTTGCCTGCTCCCAAATAACCCTACGCTTATCCCATTTCTGTTCTTCCACTTTTGACTGCAAGAGATTTGGTTTGTCCATTCTTTTATCAATTTCACTTGCGACTTTCTCATGAAATGACGAATCACTGATGAAGGAGGTAGTGAACTTGTTCAGCATGGCACAACCAAGTAAAAACATTTCCATTAACAATGGGAAGTAAGGGACAGGAATTGTTTCATCAAAGAATCGAAACTTATTCTTAATTCGACCATTGGCTAGTTCCACAATGTATCTCAAGACGGTAACACGACGAGATGTGTTGGCTTCTTTTGTTGTGAATTGATTTTGTTTCTTGGCCAATAATGAGGGCATAAAAGTCTTGAGACCGTGACTCTCAGCATCTTGTATCGCAGTTTGAAAGCCCCTGTCAACCAGTAATGCATCACCTTCTTGTAAAATGCTTAAGATGCTGGAATCTTTAGAAAGCATGTCCTTTAGAATATTTGAATCGTTGTTTCCGTGATCCGAGAAGTACAGGCCTTCGACGGCAATGATAAGGCCATCAGGGGCAACCACCATCATAGGTTTTACGACATTCCGGGTTTTGCATGTACAAAAGGTCTTTCGTTGGGTTTTGTGTATTGTGGATTTCTGCGAGTAGTGACAATCAATAAGACTTTGAATCACATTATTAATGTAAAGTAAGCAGCACCTCCACGGGTAAGTACGTTCCATCCAGAGTAAAGATACAGGCCGTAGATGGTAGTTCCAATATTTTGGAGTAGAAGGGTCGCATATGCTCATTCATTAGCTTCTCACGTGTAACGTGTTGGTATCCAACATTCTCCGGGACAAACTTGGCATTCAGTTCCTTAACAAGTCTTTTGATGATCTTGCTAACGTAAGACTGGTGAGGTAAAGTGAACAAAAATGCTATCACTCGCTGCGACATATTGAGCCGTAGCTTCATCAAAAGTACAGCCAAAGCTGATCTTCTAGACCTGAAATCACAAGCACATTGTTAGTTTTATAGTTTAGTAGGATATGTTATGTACAATCATTACCTTAGTTTGCTGTTTCTAAGTACAGGTTCAACATACGTAAACAGCAATTCAAATTGATCCCTAGTGACCCCAAGAAGCATGTCGAACTCATAGTCTTTGAGTCTAGACGTAGGTTCAAAGTCTAAGAAGTTCCTTGCAACCAAAAGTTGGTCTGTGACCGCCTTCATCCATTTGGCCATCTCTTGTCCCGTTACTTCTGCATAAGACTTGTTTGCTTCAATAGAATTGAGAGCCTCTACGGTAAAAATTCCGTGGGACAAGTGAGACTTGCAGCAACGGTTCTTGGCTGGCACAAATATCTTCCTATGTATCCAAACATCGAGAATAGCTAGGTAAGGGACTCTACATCTTCCATTGAGGCTTCCACAGATAAAACAACAGCGTTCGGTATACTTCACAGCGCTAATTCCAGGTAGACAGAACGGAACATGTCCTTCATGAATTGCTTTGCTGTTGTACTTATCGCTCGTGCATGACCATTGACTATACGCTTCAGAGTACACTTGACTTCCAGTGATACTTGGGAGACTATTGATTGCAATTTGAGAGACTACATTGTGACCACTGGTATCAGAACTCGCAGTAACCTCTGAACCTTCCATATCGAGTGACACTGCCATATCTTCACTGTCCGATTCCTGTGAAATATATCCTGAGTTGCTTGGCATAATAGGATTATCCTCAATCGAACTCTCCGACAGGCGACGAAGCTTCTTATGAATCCACTTTCCATCAACCTTGGTCCTTGCATTACTGCGTGCCTATCAGCAAAGTTGCTTATGAAGATGTATTATTTAAATAACGTTTTTGTGCTGAATACCTCACCATTATTTCGCATTTCGAGCAAATCTCATCGTCTTCATCGTGAGCAAATGGTCCTCTATTGAAGTTTACAAGAAACTCTTCGTACAGATATTCAGTGATGAGTATCTTGTATTTTGACTTAATGAGCCTTCCTCTGAATCCATTTGCATCGCTCCTCGCGGTACACCGTGGAAAGCGACAGTATCGTCTTATCGAAGGCATTTTATAACACGGGAATGGCAATGTTATGAACGAGAGCACAATACAGTACATGCGATATCACGAAAAGAGCTCAAGATGATGATGTTATGTTTGTTATGAATGTTTGTGGGATTTTTTACCATTAGCATGGAAACATTTTATTGAATTATTCTGCATAATTCCAAAAAATGAGGAAAAACCCCCTCCGGTTTCATTTTTTTTCATTATGAGGCAATCATGCCGATAAAATGTAGTATAGGTGGTTCTATTCAGAGAAGGTGTCCGTATCACCTCAAAAAAACTCATGTTATCGGCATGATTGCCTCATGTGGAAAAAGCCATGCAAAATCCGGCCCGGATATGAAAGTCTAATGGCAACGGGTTCTTAGTTATGAACTTTACAGATGATCTCACCTCTTCAAAACTTAAATTTTGCAGCACTACTTGTCCGTTAGGTATGCAAACTGTATTGTTTTCCTTGCTACATTCAATTTCATTCACGGATTTCCATTGATTAATCGATAATGCTTCGTTTCCGTGTAGGAACCAGGAAAGATATTTCATCCACACAAAGTAGACGGGAATGGAGCTGGAATAGAAAGATATTTCACATTTGTAAAATAAGTTATAAAATCCCATCGGATTGGTTGGAATATTTCTACTTTATACTTTTTGTTAAGCAAGGTGCCACTAAAAAACATTAGAGGCATCAGGAACACTGGAATCAGCCCAATAGTCATTGCCAGAGAAGATGAAAGAGTAGAGATCATATAACCTGTCATAAAAAATGAATAAATGTTCAAATTGAATGTGTGTTTGTGATAAGAACAGTTGATAGTTGCATCTCACCCAGGGATGATCCAATATTTGCAATTAATACAGAGATAGCCAGAGCAATAAAGAATTTCTCGGCGTCAGGATTTAAGCCTATCATCCAATATACAATCGATACATACAGCACTGGTGAAATTATGTAAATCGGCATTTCAGCAAAAGTCTTGGCAAAGTAGTACACTTCAGTTCTGTAGGTTCCATTGTAATGTTCGCGTATGAAGACGGGAAGCTCGTCCCAAAAAACCTGAGTCATTAGCGAAGTACAAGTAAAGGTTTATAAGCTGTAGAAGATTAAATCTTTACATTTGCCACTGGGAGAACGCTGGAGAAGGTCAAATTGCCGATGAGAATGAAAATAAATCCACTTATGTTTTGCACGCCTGCCTGGTCAAGTTTTTGGTTGAAGTAAAGAAATCCAATCACCAAAGCTAGAAACTTTCCCACGCTTGATCATTAATACTTGTTAAGTATTGTGTAAAAAGTATTTTAATAGATTACAATCAACTGAATAAAGCGAACTTTCACAACTAATGGGTCATTCATTACTGTTTTCCATGATCTCCACAGGCAAGCTCGAAACTGTGTTATCCAAGAGGCTTTGTAGGGAGAGGAATTCTGCGAATAAATTTTGAGCAACTCCCAAGAAGATTCATCTTGGTGGTTGGCAGCTACCTAATAACAAGCTTTACTTGGTCATCCGCTACGACGGCTACGATGAGACTTTTTACATTATCCACGCTTACTTGAATGTCCTCACAAAACTCGGATGATTCGAATTCCTCACAAATCTGTGCACTTCTCGCAAAACAAGTTTCCTCATCCTCAGGCCGGATAGCCAAAGTGAATATAAAATGATCAGCAGGATTATAATTCATTGGCACAGGGAATCCAGCCCTATTCATACCAGAAGTACTTGCAACGAAATATTAAAAGCTTTGTTTGTGACTTTTTAATACTCGTTGAAAAATGACAAGGCGTCTTCACAGTCTCCTAGAAATGCAGTTCTTCCTTCGGACATAAGAAGCAAGCGATCGAATAAAGCATAGACTTCTGACGCAGGTTGGTGAATCGTACATATTATTGTTTTCCCACGGGCTGCCAAAGACTTCAACAGCTTTACAATCGCCTGGGCCATAAATGAATCCAGCCCAGTTGTTATTTCGTCACAAAATAAGATGGAAGGATCTGTTAATAGCTGTCAATTGTATTTTTACGGTCAAACTATGTACAATACTTTATATTTTCTATAATTCCATGCTAATCATTCTGTACCTCAGAGGCTATAGATAAACGCTTTCGCTGACCTCCAGAGATACCCTTCAGTCTTCCAGGTATTCCAATCATTGTATCAGCACACTTCGTAAGTCCCATCTGATTTAAAATCACAACTCAACCAAATAAAATATGCATGTCTGCATTGTTTATGTAATTTACTTCATCAATAACTTGCTCAACAATTGCCATTCGTTCTTTTAAAGGAACAGTCTGGTCCATCCTAAGTGTAGCTTGGAATTGAAGATGTTCTCTTGGAGTAAGAGTCCCTATAAATACCTTCAAATAAATCAGCCATACTTAACGCTGTGTACCTTCTAAGCAAGTTAACATTATTCAAGTGATTATTACATCCTTCTGTTGAATGTAGGCAGAAATATTGGCAAGGATTGCCTGATCAACAGGGAATCCGTTCACATGAACATTTCCGGTTACACGCAACTTTGCTCTATTCCTACATGTCAAAATATTTAAAAGAGTTGTCTTTCCTGCTCCACTTTCACCCATTATGGCCATTAACTCTCCAGGTCTCGCAACTCCACTAACTGGATGAGAAAGATGGATGTTTTTATACCATACGTCTCAAATCTCAATAACCAAGATTCGCTCATTATTACCGTTCTTTAGAATTTGCTTCTTTAGCGCAAATCTGCAACATTTTCCTCCTGTCGCCAGTGCCTTGGATTTATTTTCTACGTCAGCGTACACATCAATTCGGTTCCACGTATAAGTCATTGCACGACAGGAATTGCACTCCGGACCTGTTGAGCGTCTTCTACAGCTCGGTACATTTGTTGAAGACGAAGACGAGTTTGTCTCATTCTATGAAAAGCTTTCTTTAACACGATAGCCGAATGGCTGAGAACCCTTTTATATTTTTTATTTATTACGCCATCACGTCTTGCAATAGACTTACCTGCCCTGAGATATCACTGTCGTTCTTCATGTTTAATATCTCATAATAATTAATTAGGCAACTAAGTAATAAATGCTTGCAGCTCCGGTTGCAGAGTTGGGAAAATCATTAGAGTAAAACACAGATTGGAGTATGTAGTGTATTCATTTTATCATATGAACCAAATTAACACACATATTTGTTGTATATTGGCCGTGTTTCATGAAACTAAACATATTTGTTTGAACAATAAGGGCTTACTATGCGAACTGATAATAATAAAATCATAACATTTTGACCTTGTACATCCAAAAACAGGTTTACATGATCAATAATTACTAAAAACAACTCACAGTATTATTCACTGAAATGCCATTAGCCACCTGATTCCCATGGACCGGGTTCACTTGGAATAATTTGGAATTGGAAATCGTAGTCTACAACTAATAAGTTCAACCTGGAGCAAATGTTAATAATTTTCTATTACTTAGGAGCTCATGAAAGACCTTCGGATTCAATAATGCTTCACAAAGACTAGTAGTTAGTTTAGTGTCTTATAAAATAAGTTGAATGTAAGTACACGCGCTTACTTATTGTTAGTGAAATGCGTGTGAAAGTGTGAATACTCGAGATGGAATTGAGTTTCAATTGATAAGAAGAACGCGTTCAAAGAATTTCCCACACTGCAAACACATGTAGAAATTGTAATCACTGCAACGATACTTGCTCTCATTCTGCCTTGCATGCTAATTTTCTGGAATTATGTTTCATATGATTTTGTATGCTCAGTACCTTAAATTGTTAACCACCGCACCGCCCACTGTAGCCCTCTATGCAATACAATTACAAAACTTCGAACTTTCTGTCCAAAAATCCGCCGTTGTTCCCTCCCCTTAAGCAGTTTTGAGCTGTTGCAAGTTGGAAATCTTGCAAAGAATTTAGCAGTCGCAGTCAGCCACGCGGAGCTTATAAACCTTTTTCCCGATTTCGCTAACTACGAACAACTACCACAATGACGTCCAAAACTGGTCATTTGAAATCCTCAGAACAAGAAGGGATTATCGTGAAGCCAACAGTACCTAGAGAGAGGTGACATATGCTAAGCAGCAACTTAATAGTAGAAAAATTAACCTGTACTAATGTAACAACTTTTAGGCAGTCGATGTTGAAATGGGGAGGATGGGGTTTTAAGGACACTAACATTGAATGGGATCCAGAAACAGCGGATTCCGTGCTTAAAGGAGGTCGTTACATGGGGCCAGGAGACGTTAAACTACCCTTCTTACTTAAGTATTTTGCAGCAAAGCTCGACTTTGACCTCGTTGCAGCTACCAAACAATATCATGAGAGGTCCAATCCTTTGGAAAACCCTTCGAATCCTTTGCCAGAATCGGTTTTACAAGGCTCCACGTTAACTACGGTGACTTCCCACTTGGATAAGGAGAGTATCGCTTGGTCCACCAAAGGGATGGATAGGCTCTTCCGGTCACACGGTCACACTATGGAGGAAATTTACAACTTACAAAACGGAATATGGGGAAGGATACCTGATATTGTTATCTGGCCTAACAATTCGGAGCATGTGAAATCCGTGTTGAGTTTAGCTAAGGAGTTCAACTTGGTTGTGATCCCATTCGGAGGAGGAACAAGTGTTAGTGGGGCTTTGATATGCAATAAGCAGGAATTGAGGCCCATCATATCACTGGACACGTCACAAATGGTGATTACAGATGAATTGCATTATCTTAAGTCCTTCTGGGAAGCACGTAATTTATAGGGATCCTGTTATGTCACAGTGTAACATTCTTCACTTGGATGAGAAGAACATGACATGCAAAGTCGGAGCTGGAATCTCTGGAAAGGACATTGAGAACGTGCTGAACGCCCGAGGATACACTTTGGGTCACGAGCCAGACTCTTACGAATTTTCCACGTAAGCCTAGCTTTTAGTGATTATCGTATGTGGATTATTTGAAAATGGCTGTATGCAATGATTAAAGAATGGGAGGCTGGGTGGCAACCCGAGCGTCAGGGATGAAGAAGAATAAATACGGAAATATAGAAGACATCGTTCTTGGGGCAAAGATGATTACTCCGTCGGGAGTAGTGGAGTCTTTTACTGGAGCTTGTCCTAGAATCTCTGCAGGACCCAGTGTGATAGGTTTCATTCTGGGTTCAGAGGGCTGCCTTGGCGTGATTACGGAAGTCCATGTCAAAATCAGATGTCTTCCTAAATGTAAACGGTTCGGGTCAATTGTGTTCCCGAACTTTGACGTTGGAGTGTCATGTCTCAGGGAAGTCGCTAAGGAGGTATGTTGAATAAATGTCTTCATGTAAGGCAAATATTATAAGTATCATGTACTGGTGCAGAGATGTCAACCCTCCTCCATAAGACTCATGGACAACGAGCAGTTTCACTTCGGGTACGCTTTTCGACCTGAGCCAAGTTACTTGGACAGTTGGAAAGAATCCATTAAAATGGCATATCTGACTAAGTGGAAAGGATGGGACTTAAATGAAATCAGTGTTGCTACTCTGCTGTTAGAAGGTATGTAATTAAGGCTATTAATTAATTAAGTTTGTGACCCGTACTGTTTGAAAGAATCTTTCGTTGTTCACAACAGGAAGCGAAGATGAAGTGACTCAACAGGAAGCAAAACTGTATTCCATTGCAGCGAAGTACGGAGGTTTGGCAGGAGGAGGTAGGAATGGCGAGAGAGGATACAACCTGACATTCGCCATCGCTTACATTAGGGTGAGAACAAGAATAGACTAAATGACGAGTGATTTATTTAAATTGTGTGAATGGCATGCAGGACATTGGAATCGACCTTGGAATACTAGGAGAGAGTCACGAAACATCGGTGGCTTGGTCTCAAACGAAAAACTTGTGTCGAAACACTAAACTCCGTGTGGAAGAAGAATGCCGAAGTAGGTTTCATGAATGAAATGTGTGAAACTACAAGCCATTACATATTTACATAATTTGTTTACACCTGTTAGAGCAAGGAATGCCTGTTTTCGTGAGCTGTCGAGTAACTCAGACTTATGATAGTGGAAGCTGCGTCTACTTTTACTTTGGGATTAAACGCGAAGGCTTGGAAAATCCTGTGAGAACTTTCAACAAGCTGGAAGAAGTTATGAGGAAAGAAATTATTTGCAATGGAGGCTCCATTTCTCATCATCATGGAGTTGGAAAAATGAGGAAACAGTGGATGACGGCTACTCATTCGTTAACTGCTTTGAGAGCTTTACAAGGAATAAAAACAGCTTTGGACCCTACCAATATCTTTGCTGCGGGAAACAATGTGTTCGGGATGCAGTTAGAAACAACTGGAGATTCTGATGGATTCACAGAAAACAGACCACACTTGTGATTTGTCAAGGAGTTCACCTCGATGAATTTGACTTAAAATTATATTACTCACTCAGGTCTACTAGATTATTGCTTTAATTAAATTTGCAACATTCTATTCAACCGATTACAAGAGAGTTTCATTATTAGCGTGTTGTTATCGTCGATGGTCGAATGAGAAGTTCCTGATGGATTTCACTGAAGCTGCTTCACTTAGCTTGCGTGTGTTATTCCTTATACATGCAACGTTATGTTGAATGAAGAGCAGAGATCTTCAGAAATTGGCTGCTGAATAAATTAATGTTATGTTTTTGAACAAATATAACGAGTCCAGTAACTCATATCCGTTTTACATTTATGACTTTATTCATGAAAATTATGCGGACGGTAATTAACAAGTTGTGAATAATTTCTTCATACGATAAATCAACTGACAATACAAATCCAGTAGATTTTCATGAATTGCATTGAAAGGCAATCTAATCAATCGACATTCCATTGAGTTTTGAGCCGCTAACCACTCCAAACCAAAATAGCCGTTATTTTCAACAGCAAATTGTTTCTATCATGCAAAATTGCATTTTAAAAATATTTCAGAAATGTTAACTTTGATGCGAACAGAAATTAAGAAGTTAACCTTATATTTTGGTTTGTGATTATATATCAGAAGCATAACCGTTATACTAAAAGCGTGATAGTGATAAGGTTTTCATAAAGATCAATAATGAAGTAATAATAGACCGATAAAACGATATCATGTTGCTTAATGTCTGTGTAAACCGTAGAACCTTTGGTTTCCGTTGTGGGTTGTGAATAAAGCGGAGATTTCATTTGCTTAACAAGGGTTTATTGAATGATTATTACGGATTGTTTTAAAATCGAATCAAAAAATTCAAACGCTCAACTCAACAAGTGATGGAATTTAAACAGAAACTGATGGACAGCATGGATTTCCATCGCTGTCAACGACAGACTCACATTTGCGACAAGTCTCAAGCCTATCGTCGAAAACCAATCCTGTGGGGCAGTCGAGGAGATTCTCAACTCTGTGATCGGTGCCGTTAGGATGGAACCAGAAGTTTCCGGAACACTCTCCATTCTTTTTGTAGTAGCAGAATGGATAACACTCTGTGTCATTTTCATAAGTTTCCTTCGTCTGAGGGTCCAGGTTGTCCCAAGAGTCACAACTTCCTCCTGTCTCTAATTCATTCCACCGTGGGTTCCAGTAAAGACCCTCATCGCAATTGTCACCTTCCCAAGTGCTGGTCGCTTTGTTGCACCTGCAGATTACAAATATACGTGAAGTGAACAATGAAACGAATATCACATGAGACTGCAATATGCTTAGATCATTACCTCTCAAATTTGGTGCAGTATCCTTGCAGCTTACAATCTAAGGGGTTGCAAGTATTGTTGTTCTCCTGGGACTGACCCAAGGCTTCGCTGGCGCAGATCAGGACGACAAGTGCGATGAAATAGTTCATTTTCCCGAAAAAGTATTCTTCAAGCGTCTGTGAAATGCAGGTGCAATTGTCACCGAGCTAGTGAATAAGGTACGCAGGTCCTCCTGTGTTTTTATACACAGGGAAACTGAGCAAGATTTCTAATTCAAGCCCAAAGTCATCACAGAGGAAAGAGCAGATCAACTGATGGCTAATTGACCGTCATAAATCACTGTCAAAATTTATAACGTAGCTTAAGCGAATTTAGAGTAGTTCCTTGCCACTACATAATTTCATAGATAATCCAACTTTATCCAATCGCACAACAATTTGGTTGCAGTCGTAATAAACTACGTTTCATAAACCGAGAGAAATGAAATAATTCGCCATCATCAAAGCTCCTTAATCCCTAGATTAACAAATTGTGATTCATGATGGGAGTGTGTATCCCAAAGCCAATCAGTGATGATAGGGAAGTGAGGTAATCGGCAGTAAAAGCGGATAAACTGTTCCAATTATACTTCAAGATCAAGTGCATGCAACGAAAAATCACCGAAATACTTATCAGAGCATCATGTTCCAGATGAACCTGCGAGTTTTAGCGATTACTTCTTATCGATGGAGTACTTCAAAAGGACTCATCATTTCACAAACAGACGTAGTCTTTCGCAACTACAAACAACAACCCTCCTGAAAACATTAATCCGGTTGGATGAGAGTGCTCGAGTGCAGCGTTCGGTAATCAAATGAATTTTTCATAATCATGAAACTTCTGATGCGAACTAAAGAAGCGTAATTTATGACTTTGACAAATCCCTGCTTGTCAAGTTATTAATCCCTGTTGGACGCAGGAATAGTGTTTGAAATCATATAAAAGCCAAACAAATCCGAATAGATCATCAATTGAATTTGAAACTTACACCACGGAACTACAACACAGAAGCAAATATGAAGCTCCAACTCGTCGTACTCGTTATCGCCCTTAGTGCGACTTCAGCCGTGGGTAAGTCTCGAGATTTTTTAGATTTCTTCTCCTCGTTGCTTTGCATTGGGTACTTACCGCAAAACTGTGAATAAATAATGTCCATAATTTCAGCAAAGACAACTTCCAAGCATCTTGTACCGATGAGTCAGTACAACTGCTCCGGAAAGCCCAACGGAAATTACGACCATCCAACTGACTGCACAAAATTCATATCGTGTTCCAACAACTACGCTTACGAGATGAATTGCGCCGCCTGTCACATTTCTGAGGGTCCAGATCGCTGCCCAGAGGGGAAACTTCATTATTACGCACCGCTCGATCGCTGTGAGTGGGCCAACGTTGCTAACTGCACCCGAGGTCCTGCTCCAACTACGGAACTCCCCACAACTACAACTAGGACGCCTCCTCCCACTGAGACGCCCGTTATTACTGATGCCCCCGTGACCCCAACAAGCGCTCCAGGAGAGGCTTGCGATCCCAACGACTGCAAACACATTGGAGAGTGTACATGGTTCAAGAGATGCGACAAGACTACCAGTGAATATGTCAAATTCGAATGCGATGATGATCTCTTCTGGAACCCTGACTGGAATGCCAACGAACAAGGAGGAAACTGCGACCAATGGGACAACCTGAGCCAAGCAGTTCAAGATCAGTACCGCTCTGACCCTGAATGCTTCCCCCCTTGTTATTACGAAGAGAACGGGTCTTGCTCTGGCACTTTCAAGTTCCATGAGCCTGAAACTGACCACAGACAAATCTTGGAACTCAACTGCCCCCCAACCCTCGTGTGGGACCACAACAGAGAGACATGCGGAAGATGTTCCAATGTTCGAATTAGTTCTTCCAATGCAACTTCAGCTTTCTGTTGTTAATTTCCATGAACATTTCCACAGCTTTCTTTGAATTCTTCATTTAGTGCTGATAATCGGAATTGAATTTTCAATAAATTAACCAGTCTTTTAAGACACATATATTATGATATCCGTTACTGATATGATTCGTATGGATGAAAAGAAAATTCAGTCAGATCAATTTGCGTGATTCATACAAAGCATTGCATTTTTACCAATGAGGCAATATTGAAGACTCAACTCATTTGTATAGATTAGAACTGATTCGTAGAAACAAGTTATTTGAGCTTGTTTATATTTGTTTTGATTTGCATTATCATCTCATTTTAATCCATCTTATCCATTTTTTACCCACCAGGAAAAGGTGTGTGCACAGTGTGCAGTGCCTTGAAGTGGGTTTTATTGAAGTGTAAATACTGAGAAATGTGTAAAGGGATGACTAATTCTGATATTGAGGATCATAGAGAATTATTTATTTATGATGAGGTAAGTTGAATTGTGAAGTGAATTTGTCAGATAAGTGAATCTATTCAACGCGTAAGCACACACAAGGACAATAGCATGAATTCATTACTTTGGAACTTTCTAGTAGAACTGGACCCATCGACCTATTTGTGATGATCTTGATGTGACTAAACAACGTATGAACTTGTTTGCTAATGGCTAATTATCCATTTTTATTCACTAATGTGAACGTGATTAATTACTGAGGGACACGTTGACACTTCATTGGGGAACTGACATTGGAGATATAGTATGGAGGAAGGTTGATATAAAACATATTTTTCTTTTAAAAGTCAATCATAACTCTGGTGTTGGTCTAGGCTCATGTAATAATATTGCATTATTTATCAAACCGATGGTTGCTGGAGTCTTTCTGATAAGTAAGTCGTATTGAATATCTACTTTCACTGTTCCTCCACAATCAGATGGTCATTTCTCCATATATCGTCAATGCGGATCCAACTGCACATGAAATCATTTTTCACCTGAAGGCATCAAAGTTTTCGTCTTGTGCACTCACGTGAAAGGTATAATCAACTATCAACTGAGGACATTAAAATGTTCAGGTCGAGAAAAAAGACTGCATCGTTATCGACGGAATTTTGAACTCCATTGAATTGGTTCAGATGTCAAAAAGTTTCATTCCAACTGCAGGCAACTCAGGAATGCGACAGTATGGTTATCCATCTAAGGACCTTAGCAGTTACTTCTCAATTTCTTAAAAAATAAATGGGGTAAGTTGAGATTCTACTTCAAACTCAGGTCACACGTAAAAACACCATTGATTAAATGAACCGACAATGACTTAAATCATTCTTAAACCTCCGCAACGGGCAAACAAGACTCCGTCTGAATTTATGAACGAGATACTTCGAGTGGACCCCAGAA
>JAQGAB010002119.1:0-13130 GCA_034696565.1 Isotomurus graminis
GTGTATTTGATGCAAGTGAATGTTTTAATATTCGGTGGATCGGCTTTGGTGGTTTTGTGCAACTACAGAACAATCAGACCGAGTGTGGTTGATGTCCTTTACGCTGCGTCTCCTTTTCTGTCGAGTACTTCTGTATTCCTGTTTGTAACGTTGTTACCTCTCGCAGCGTATTTGTACGAAGGTTCTCGGTTGTTAAAGAAAACTTTAATGTCGCAAGGTAAAAGTAGATATGAGAAAGTAGCTTATAAATCTCTCCGGCTTTTTGGAGTTAGATCTTCTATGTTTATGTTAACTAATTCAGTAAGAACGGAAACTGTGGAGAATCAGATGTACTGGACTATGAATCTTTTGATTTCGTTTTGAATTCGTTAATTAACTTTAAAGTTCCATATCTAATTATATATTTCTGGCCTAAAGTTTAACAGGGGGGAAATAGTCAGTATTTATGTTTGAGTTTAGTAAATTTACTTTACGGACCGTAAACGGTCACATTGTTAGTAAATTATCGTGAAATGGGGGACATTACTAAATAATGTAATGCTCCTTATTGTTTAAGGAAATTTAGTGAAATAAAAAATGATAATAGGACATTGAATGGTTAGCAATTTACTTGAATACAATAATTAAAGCAGCTGTAATATATCTAATGCATTATATAATGGTTAGTTGAGCCTCTTCTGACCAATAGGGATTTAAACGGAGATTTGCTATAAACATTTATTCTACAAATCTCACAAAAGTACCTTCTAGTTCGTATGCTGACATAATGCATTAAATTCAATAAATTTGGGTGTCAATTGGACAATTTAATGATGTATTCAATTCACATGAGTTAATAAGATTGAGGCTTACGTATACGAACTAAAGAAGCCCACTTTTGTAACCGTTTTGGGACTTTGTTCTCGTAAAAGTAAAGCGAACTGCAAATGTTGGGCATTTAATTGGATATTATTAATATTTTAATTGTTTAGACAGAAGTGTACCAAAAATAAAGACATAAAGGTTGTCATGAACATTAAACTTGCTTTTAAACTTCCATCTGAACAACATTGCATATAAGGGGGATAACACGTTACATAAAGCAGGACTGGACATAACGAATATGAATATTCTATGCAGTTTATATAACACTTTGAACAGAACCTGAGAATGTATTGAATAATAGTATATACTTAATAGATAAAATATGACAGTGTGACTTTCATCCTCCCCGTGCTCAAAGGGATTGATGCTAATAAGGGTAGATAAATGACTCTTCTGTATTTTAATTAAGTAAAGTGTTTGTGACATGCGGTACACCGACCGACACGCTCCTAAAAGCCGAATGGGTTTCCCGGTAATAAAATAACAGCACAAATCTGTGAAGACTGCGTCAGTTTAAAAAGGTTTATTCCGTAATCCCACGTGGAGTAGAGTGGCCAGATGGCAGATGTTCATTCTGGCCACTGCATTCTTGGGATTCCACGGGTGATTGACACGAGGCTTAAATATTTGATACGGGAGCTTCCTATATCAAATTCAGACTCAGCAGTTCATTTAAAATTAACTTGACCCCGTTTCTGTCCACATTGTATCCAGTAATTTAATTAATGAGTGTTCATTAACAAAAACTGAATTACCACAATCACTGAAGCTTATTAAACTACATAAGCATTTGTGCATAGTGAACGAGTTGATTGATAACCTCGGCTGTTCAGAAAGTTACAATGTGGACGGGGAAAAATGTATGATTAAGTTCCAAACTGCCCAACAGTTTAAATCCTGTGAAATGTACAGAATAAAAGGATGATGAGTGTCTCCATAAATTATTCACGCAAATGTATGTCTTATGCAACTTGGAAATATTAAATGAAGCATTCAAGCGAAGGGAAGAATACATTTGAAACAGAAATTTAAAGTAGCGCCTGATTATATTTCTCATTGTAATTTAAGTTAAACTGTTTCATTGAATAATTGATCCACTTGATTAATGTACAGTCTAAACTGACAGTCCCATCTCCACTTATTCGAAACAAGATGGACGACACACTGGCACACGTTTAGTTTGTTGTCTGTAGAAACTTGGTTGCCACACTGGAGTTTACAGGAAATGAATTTATCATCAATTGTTTTAAATCATTTTATATATTCTTAGTTTGAAGCTTTAAATCTTAAATTCTTATACGATGGCATCCCAAGACATGTGGAGTGCATTACGATTAGCCACCTTACTGGCGACTTACACTTCGGCGTGTGTTGGTAGAATCCATCCGTCTAAAAATAAAGTAATAAGTAATTCTCAGACACGTGTACAAATCCTGTATCGCCAGTTGTGTCACTACAGTTTAATAACTTTGTGTGTCATCGCCACAATAAATCTAACATCTCCAGTGATCTTCAGGGTGTCAATTATTAATACCAGGAGAGAATTCATGACAAGCTTAATCTTCCTTCTACTTAGTTCCCTTAGTGTTATACCGTCTTGGCTGTTCACTAAGCATCCTATGAGAATTGGAAAGCCGTTAAATATTCTGGGATCAATGGAGCGTTCCTTATGCGGTAAGTTTGATTCCACATTCATCTTTGATCTGTTTGCTGACTTAATTAAACATTTACAGGACTAATTGGAGAATACCCAGGGCTGCCGAAGTCATCGAATATCGTAATAGAAAAGGGAATGAAGTATACTGCAATTTGTTATCAAGTTCTGCTGCCAGTTGTATCAGTGTTGGGTGTGTACAGGAATGTGGATCCTCTGCACTTAATTCTTCGTAAAACATACGCACTACTCGCTTCGAATATTCTATTGGATTCTAGAATATTTTACGTAATGAATAAGTTAATAAGGATTTTGTTTTTATTATCAGCCCTTAGCGAAATTAGCTCTTTATTGTTGTACTTCTATGGAGCTTTCATTGGAATATTAACTTTGAATCAAAGTTTACGTAAAATGGTGACTACTGTGGTCTCCACGAAGGGTCCGACGATTAGGATTTTAATAACTAAGAAGTATGTGAAGATGTTTCAATATTTTAATGTGTATTTAAGTATAGTTGAGGATGTGTATTTGACGCAGATTAATGTGTTGTTATTCGGTGGATCGGCGTTAGTGGTTGTATGCAATTATAGAACAATTAGACCGACTGTAATTGACGTTCTTTACGCTGTGGCTCCTGTTATATCGATTAGTTGTGTATTCTTGTTTGTAACGTTGGTACCTCTAGCCGCGTATTTGTACGAAAGTTCTCGGATGTTTAAGAGGACTTTAATGGCGCAAGGTAAAAGTAGATATGAGAAAGTAGCTTATAAATCTCTAAGACCTTTCGGATTAAGATCTAGTTTGTTTATGGTAACTAATTCAGTTAAAACAAAAACTGTGGAGTGTCAGATGTACTGGACTATGAATATTTTAATTTCGTTTTGAATTCGTTTATCCCTTACGCAACAGATGCATATTTCATCACATATTTCTCGCCTTAAGCTCAACATGGGGAAAAAGAAGTCAAAATAGATTATTTATGCTTGAATTTAGTGAATTTAAATCACTATTTATTATTGGATAAGCATCCTGGGATAGTAAACTATATAACCAATCTTTAGTCTTTAGGGAGATTTCGTAATATAATAAATGATAATAGTACGTTGAAAGTTAAGTGGTTTATCCTAAAACAATAATTAATTCTTTGTATGAACGTATTCGAAACATTTATTACGTATGCATGGGTATGAGATGATAAATGCCCAACTAAAGCATCTTGATGAAACGACTCCCTTCATCCAATCTACAATGATATTTAGAAATTAAGTAGAGCGTAATAGATGAGTATGGCGTAATGATGTTCAGGCAATAAGTAGAAGGATGTCTTAATGTGTGCGATATAACTTATTTTGAGTAATTACGGAAACCAGGATGGACATCTGAGAAGTAACAACACAGTGGAAAGTCAGGGGAAAACTCGGAGAAAGTTCATTACGGAATACGGAGATCAGAATAAGGAAGGAAATAGAATTGGTTTTTATATTAAATACTCCTTTGCGCTTTAAAGGGTCTCCTTTTGTAATCCTCATTTAGCCAGAAAGCATTTATTATTACTTCCTTTTGATCTTTAGTATAAAACAAATGAACATTTGTAAGAGAAAAGCTCTCAGAGTGAAATCTCAACTAACTCAGATTCCTTCAACAAAAGCTGCCCTGGGTTTTCTGTAGCTGCAAAGGGATTTTGAAAGACTGAAATGAGGAATTACTGAAAATGACTAGGACTAACTAACAGGAGGGAGACCAAATTTCACTTATTCTGGATTGTATCCGGGAACAACCGCTACCTGCAGAATACAAATTAATTAAATGGGTAGGAATTTTTGCGTGTGGCGTCTCGTAACGCGGGTGAATTAAGATCACCGAGTTTTTAAAAGGACGGTTCTAGGTTCGGTGGGAGTCAGTTATTACATGAGTTATGTCTAATTGCGTAATTGCGGAAAAATAAAGGCGAGTTCTGATGTCGAAGTTATCCTTAGAGTTTAGGACCAGCAGATAATCATGCAAAGTTGTACTGGGCTGAAGGTGTGTTGTAAGAAGCTTGAGTAGTTTATCTTGAGTTTAAAGGGATGGCATCAATACCTTCTAACGATAGGTGGGGAACATGGCAAGTGTCTTGGGCAGTCTGAACTTTCAAAGACCAGAATTATAGCAGAGATATCTCTTGTGTACTGCTATTGTAGTTCAGAAATACAACCGACAGACTAGACAAAAGCCAAACGAATTGTCTAAGTGATTTCCTAAGACCTGGAGGTTTCGGTGTGATTCCAATGACCACATACTGTGGAATGGGAAGACGGAACTCCATTGGAGTGTATAAAGCTTAAAGAGAAGTTCTTCGCGATGTATTTTTAGTGATGGAGGAGGGAACGTGGACTTTTGACAGGTTGAAGGGTACTGGTTTTGGTGGATTGCCCTGCAGTTTACATATGTGTGTGAATGTAGCTAGTGGAGATCAATTACAATAACTAACAGGGCTAATTACAAGCAGCATCTCCCGTTCCTCCAGGTTCCCCACCGTATTACCACTTGATTATTCCTTGCATTAAACACCTTTCTCCTCAGTCGTTATCAGAGAGCGCGGATAATTCTAATTGAAAGTAAACCTTACAGACATTCGTCTGACGGATACGACAAGCAGCACACTCACATAAAACCAGATAAAGGTTATCCCGAGTATTTGGTTATGCTGAATATACTTTTGTGCCGCTTAGGGGTTATCGCACGTTTGTGACCCTTCACAGTAATCAGCGGAAAAGTTGCAACTCTGTAACTTAAGTGTCAGAGTCTTCCTTAATTCCTTCTGTCAGTTTCGTGTGTAGTGGTGTTCCACAATGAAGAACTGATGAGATGATTCATACATTAATGCGTGCAAATTGGAATTTTTTTCATAGGAATTCCAGTACTCCTGTGATTATTGGGGCAGTTTGTTTAAGGTTTACCACGAGAAACATGTCTTAGAGCTTGAAGTACAAATGATGTGCATAAAGCGTTAAAAACTGGTATTTGTGGTTTAAACCTTTTGTGAGAGACATGTGAACATCCTTAAACCGCTCCTATCAGCTTCAGGGGGGTCATGTCTGCTCATTTTATTGAAATGCCTGTCGTAAGAAACAGAATAATCAGAGTCGATTGCACATCCGCAGATATCTTCACTATTCTTGTAATTTAAAAACAGTCAAACACTACAAAACGGCGTTTTGTACGATGGCTGCCGTCTGATTCCGGATCGGCATTGATAGCGCAATTGTTGCGCGTTTGGTGGAACAGAGTGAACGAAGGAGTTGAATAAAATATCGAAAAAGTTTTAGCCAGTGGGGACGTCGCAGTTACCGTTAGGGGAAGAGGGTGTGGCTATCCTCTTGAATTCCTGTCTAGAGTCAGAAGTACATGCGGATTTCTTCAAGCATATAGAAGAACTGATTCGTTGTGTAGTATGCTAATGACTTTGGAAGAAATTTGATGTATTTGTAGTGCAGTTCACAACCACACCCACAATCTAAACTTTAATTGGGTGTCTCCAATGTAAGCACAATTGAATGTAGTATCTGTACGATTCAAATTAATTAAATGAACTGGAGTTATTAGAGTACGTCGTCTCATCATGTTACGTAACTCTGGTGTGATCTGATTCCAAAGATTTAAGGTCCGTAAAACCCAGTAGAAGGTTTGCAAGTGAAGGCGGAGGAGAGATTGAAGATCAGACATCGGAGAATAAAATGGAGACAACGCAGACGTGGACTCTCAATAGATCTTTAAACTCAAAATAAATTATGCTAGATTTTTATAGCACAACTGCAACCCAGTACAACTCTACATGAAGATCTGCTTGTCCTAAACTTTAGAGTGTCGTAAGCTAGTAGTACGAAGCCTATACCAGTTTATATGCCAGTAGTTTGAATCAAAATGGCAGATTTGGTGACACAAATGCAATTACTTTATATACAAACCAGTAAAGTAGGAATTAGTCTTTGAAATGAATTAGTCTTTCATGACCAACAAACAAATGCCACACACACTCATTCTACAAAGGGTGGTCAAGGATATTTTGGACAGGGTGTTATATTTATTAGCCAATGCTGTGTTGGAGTTGTGAAACCAGTAATGAGGTATATTTTAGTCCAATAGTCAGGCTTTTGTAGGATAATTTTAGATTTTTCATACGTTGTGCCATTCCAAAGTTGTTGCTTCCAGAAATTGGAAGAAAGTTTTTCATGTTTCCAAACGGACCAAACTCTCTCATACCTTGGAGATAAAAGAATTTTTCTCTGTTTTTGCTCAGGTCTTTGCCTTAAACTGACGTAAATTTGGAAACACAAATATTTGTGGAACAATATCCAGAAAAAACGAATTAGTTATCTCTCATATCATTCCTGTTATGAGGTATTGAATTCGAACCCTTTTACCAAGGATTTTTAATATGCCATCTTACTTCACAAGGTCCAATTAAGTTTTTAAAAAATTATTTTGGGTTTTTATAATTTGTTAATGTCTAAATTGTTGAATTAAAGAAGAAAAGATTAAAATACTGCTATTTCTACATAAGAATAATAAAAATATTGTAGGATTTAATTGACTGGTTGGCAACTTGTAAATTCTCCAATTCCAGCATTTTTACACTCCCATAAAAACAGCTTATGAGCAAAGAAACTTTACTGTTTCCAATTTTTTATTTCTAATAATTAGTAAAATGCTCATTGGTGAAAAAAACTTCCTTCCAAATAGTTTTTTGGGTGATTTTTAAGGTGGAAAGCCAAAAATACCTGTGGAAAACTCTTTTCAGCTACCTTGTGCATAATTTTATATTCCACTCAAGGTACTGCACTTTCCAGTAAAACCTATTAGTTCATTCAAAACAGCACACTTCTGAGTACTTAACTGAAAAAAATCAGCTTAGTAGCTAGTTCGTGTAAGAAGATACAGAGAAAACCAAACTGTCCAAAATATCCTTGACCACCCTCTGTAGAGTCAACTCATTGATAAATCACTCAATATTTCACCATAGGACTCGGGGGGTGCGGAGTTATGTGTATCGAGACTCGCCGCATTGCCACTTGAATATTCCATGTGTGTATTCAAAACCTTTATTCTCTGTCCTTATCAGAGTGCGTGACTTATGCCAACTGAAAGTAAACTCTACAGACATTCTTCTGAAAGGTAAGACAAGGAGCACACTTACATGAAGGTAATAAAAGGATATCCCGAGTATTTGGTTCTACTGAATATACTCATGTACCGCTTAGGGGTTATCGCACGTTTGTGACCCTCCGCAGTAATCAGCGGAAAAGTTGCAACTGTAACTAAAGTGTCAGTCTTCTTGCACTCCTTCTGTCAGTTTGTGTGGGCTGGAGTTAATTAATAATGAACTGATGAGAAGTTCTATACATTAATGAGTGTAAAATTGGCATTTTTGATGTGCAGGAGTTTGGAGTCTCAAAGAGATTCATTTCTCTTCCGCTGACTTTATGCAGCCGTTTCTTCCAACTCCAAACAGGATAAACTGGAACTTGGCTCTAGTCGAGTCCTTTACTGAAGTAACCTTGAATCCCGCTAATTGGTATCTTCACTTTACGTGTTATTTAAAAACAGTCAAATACTACAGAATGGCGTCGTGTACCACGGTCGTCTTCTGATTCCAGATCGACATTGATAGCGCGTTCGTCGCGCGTTTGATGGGAGGGAAGGAAACGAATGAGTTGAGTCAAATATCGAGAAAGTTTTGGCAAGTGGGGACGTCGCAGGTACCATTGGGGGGTGTGGCTATCTGCTTGAATTCCTCTCGTTAGCCAGTAGAACATGTGGATTTCTTCATAAAATGGAACTGATTCGTTGTGTAGTATGCCCAAGACTTTGAAAGAACTCTTGATGTGTTTGTAGTGCCGTTTAAAACCACACCCACAACTTTTTATTAGGTGTATCCAATGTAAGCACGATTGAAAACTGGAATCTGTACGAATCAAATGTACGAAGCGGGACAAACCCACAAACAGCTACACTCACTCGTTCTAGAGTTAAACCATTGTTAAATCAATTGATATTTCCATTCACTTGAGGACGCAGGGGGTGTAGGGCTTTGTTGCTCGAGACTCGCCGCAATGTCCCTTGAATAATCCAGGTGTGTATTAATCACTTTATTCTCCTTCGCTATCAGAGTGCGTGGCTTATATCAACTGAAAGTAAACTCTACAAATATTCCTCTGTCGTATAAGACAAGCATCACGCTCATATAAAACCAGATAAAGGTTATCCCGAGTATTTGGTTATGCTTAATATACTCATGTACCGCTTTGTACACGTTTGTGACCCTCGACAGTAATCAGCGGAAAAGTTGCAACTGTAACTTAAGTGTCAGAGTCTTCCTTAATTCCTTCTGTCAGTTTGTGTGGGCTGGTGTTCCACAATAAAGAACTGATAAGATGATTCATACATTAATGCGTGTAAAATTAGAATTTTTTGTCTTTTTATAGGTATTCCTGTACTCCAGTGATTACGGGGGCAGTTTGGTTAAGGTTTAACACGAGAAACATGTTCTAGAGGTTGAAGTACAAATGATGTGCATGAAGCGTTAAAAACTGGTATTTGTGGTTTAAAACTTTTGTGAGATATGTGAACATCCTTAAACCGCTCCCATCAGCTTCAGGGGGGTCAGCTCTGCTCATTTTATTGAAATGCCTATCGTAGGAAAAAGACTAATCAGAGTTGATTGTACTTTAGCCGACATCTTCACTATAGTTGGAATTTAAAAACAGCCAAATATTACAAAACGGCGTCTTGTAATATGGTCGCCGTCTGATTCCAGATCGGCATTGATAGCCCAATTGTCGCGCGTTTGGTGGGAAAAAGTGAACGAATGAGTTGAATAAAATATCGAACAAGTTTTAGTCAGTGGGGACCTCGCAGTTACCATTGGGGGGTGTGGCTATCCTCTATAATTCCTCTCTAGAGTCAAAAGTACATGCGGATTTCTTTAAAAAATGGAACTGATTTGTTGTGCAGTATGATAATGACATTGGATGAAATTTCATGTATTTGTAGTGCAGTTCAAAACCACACCCACAACCTAAACTTATATTAGGTGTTTCTAATGTAAGCACAGTTAAGTGTGAAATCTGGTAGATTCAAATTAAATAAATAAACAGGAGTTATTGGAGAACGGCGCCTCATCATGTTACGTAACTCGGGAGTGGTTCCAAAGATTTAAGGTCCGTATAACCCAATAGAAGGTTTGCGAGTGAAGGCGGAGGAGAGATTTCAGATCAGACATCGGAGAATGAAATGGAGACAACGCAGACGTGGACGGAAATGCAGGTTCGGTGATACAAATGCAAAACCGGTAACGTAGGTCTACGAATTACTCTTTCATAATGAACGCACAAAGGGCCACACACACTCTTTCTAGAATTAAACCATTGTTAAATCAATCGATATTTCAATTCAATAGAGGACGTATGGGATGCAAACTTCTGTTACTCGAGACTCACCCTATTGCGACTTGAATATTCCACATGTGTATTAAAAACCTTTATTCTCCGTCGTTATCAGAGTTCGTGGCTTATGTCTACATAAGGTAAACTCTACAAACATTCCTCTGAAGGATAAGACAAGCAGCACACTCACATAGAACCAATTAAAGGTTATCCCGAGTATTTGGTGATAGTGAATATACTCGTTCATCTCTTTGGGGTTATCGCACGTATGTAACCCTCGACAGTAATAGAAATAATGGAACGGACAGTTACAACTATAACTTGAGTCGTCTTTTATTCCTTCTGTCAGTTTCGTGTGGGCTGGTGTTCCATAATAATGAACTGATGAGAAGTATTGAATCATAATGTGTATAAAATTATAAAAATGCGTTAAAAGCTGCTGTTTGTGGGTTAAAACTATTGTGAGAGATGTGGACATCCTTAAACCACTCCTACAAGCTTGGTTGGCACATCTGTTTATTTTCATTCAACTACCTGACGTTAAAACTAGACCATCTAAGCTTTATTTGTAATTTAAAAACAGTCAAATACTACAGAATGGCGTCGTGTAACATGGTCGACGTCTGATTCCAGATCGGCACTGATAGCGCTATCGTCGCGCGTTTGGTGGGGGGGAAGTGAACGAATGAGTTGCGTATCGAGAAAGGTTTGGCCAGTGGGGATGCCATCCCTTTAAACTCAAGGTTACTCTTTTATGGTGAACCCACAAAGTGCCTTACACACTCTTTCTAGAGTTAAAAACATTGTTAATCAACCAATATTTCAATTTACTAGAGGACTCAGGGGGTGCGGAGTTATGTGTATCGAGACTCGCCGCATTGCCACTTGAATATTCTATGTGTGTATTCAAAACCTTTATTCTCTGTTCTTATCAGAGTGCGTGCCTTATGCCAACTGAAGGTAAACTCTACAAACATTCTCCTGAAAAATAAGACAAGCAGCAAACTCACATAAAGCTAATCAAAGGATATCCTGAGTATTTGGTAATATATTCAGATCCCGCTCAGGGGTTATCGCACGTTTGTGAAATTGTGACCCTCCACAGTAATAGGAGGTACAGTTGCAACTGTAAATTAAGTGTCAGAGCCTTTCTTCATTCCTTCTTTCAGTTGGTGTGTACTCGTGTTTCATAATATTGAACTGATGAGAAGTTCTATACATTAATACGTGTGAAGTTGGCATTCTATGTGTTCAGGAATCTGCAGTCTCAAAGGGATTCATACCCCTTCCGCTGATTTCATGCAGTGGTTTCTTCTAACTCCAAATAGGATAAACTGATACTTGGCTCTAGTCGAGTCCTTGACTGAAGTAACCTTTAGTCCCGGAAAGTGGTTATCTAAGCTTTACTTGTAATTTAAAAGCAGTCGAATACTACAAAACGGCGTATTGTACCACAGGTGCTGTCTGATTCCAGATCCGCATTGATAACTCGATCCTCACTCGTTTGTTGGGAGAGAAGTGAACGAACGAGTTGAGTCAAATATCGGGAATGTTTTGGCCGGTGGGGTCGTCGCAGTTACCGTCGGGGGGAGAGGGTGTGGCTATCTCCTTAAATTCCTCTCCAGAGTCAAAAGTACATTTCTTTAAAAATATGGAACTGATTCGTTGTACGGTGTAGTGTAGACTTTGGAGGAACTCTGATGCACTTGTAGTGCAGTTCAAAACCACACCCACAACCCTTGAGCGCCTCCAATGAAGCACAATTGCGTAGACATCTGTATGTATGTTAATAAGGAGAGCCTATACAGAGGTTATGATGGAATTCAGAGGAATCTGTCCGATTCAAATTAATTAATTGAACTGGAGTTATTAAAGTACGTCGTCTCATCATGTCACGTAACCCGGGTGTGATGTGATTCCAAAAAGATTTAAAGTCCGCAAAACCCAGAGAAGGTTTACGACGGAAGGCGGAGGAGGATTTGACATCGACATTGCAGATGAAATGGAGACAACGCAGACGTTGACGGATGTGAAGGTTCAGGGGAAGGCGTCTATAGTGAATGAAAACCACAGGAGTTGTCTCCAGAATGTCCAGGTGGACTGTTGGTAGTTAGTGATAAGCTGTGTTACTTTGATTCATTAATTTAGGTACCACATGAACTATCTTCAACCTGTCAAACGCCACCTCGATAAGCACAGATACATCGCGAGGAACGGAAGAATACTCTTGGACATCAATTTATCCGTCATCATCACAAATAACTTCTCTTTAAGCTATATGCACTCCGATGGTGTTCCATTTGCCTCCAGGTCTTAGCAAATCTCTTTAGACCATTTATTTAACCATACACAATTGTTCTAGAGTTAAACCATTATTAAATCACTCAATATTTCAATTCACTAGTGGACGAAGTGGGTGCGGAGTTATGTCGAGACTCGCCGCATTGCCACTTGAATATTCCATGTGCATTCGAAACCTTTATTCTCGTCCTATCCGCATCGACTGCACCTCCGCCGATGCTGCTACCTTCATGTTCGAAGAATCTCTCTGGGGAGAACGCACGGCTGACAAGGGCTTTAAGGCGTACACGACAGTAAAATCTGTACCCTATAAATAAAATAAATAGGCCGAAATACTTGAGTTTGGCGTCACGAAACCCCAAGCTCTATCTGATTTAAGATCTGGTCTGGTTTCTTTTTATTGCACACCTTCCTGTAAGACGATGTAGACTGATAATGAAACCATGTATTCCAGTGTGGTCATTATAATCAATTTGAGAGATATTCCCTTCTCCATCGCTACAAATACATCGAGAGGAACGAAAGGAACCTCTTCAACACCAAATCTGTCATTGTTCTATTTAACCTTCGTTTACGCCTTTGGAGTTCCATTTTGTGTACACTGCTTGTAATTGGAATCAGACCAAAGTCCCCAAGTCCTAGGAAATCACTTAAATTCTTGTTCTGGCTTTAAATTAGTCTGTCAGTTGCCTTTATGTAGGGATATACTTCATCAGCAGTACAGAAGAGTGTACTTTGCACCAATTCTGGTGTTTGGAAAGTCCATGTAGTGTTAGGGATGCCGAAGGTCACGGACTGCCGTGGGTAACGACGACAATGTCTAGCACCGACAAATAACGGGAGAATATACACAGGATCGCGGAGCACACACTCGTCCTTTATTACTC
>JAQGAB010002120.1:0-13127 GCA_034696565.1 Isotomurus graminis
TGCGCTTTTCACTTGGCAACTTTCACTTTTCAATTCACCTTTGTGGAACAAAATCTTTGCTAAATTTTTGCAAATAGCAAATAGCAAATGAAAAGTTGCTTGGTGGAACACACCACAGTGCTTCTTATAACACTTCAACAAACAACTTTTAACAAGCTTAATTTTCATGCACGCTTGCTTAGCAAATATTCAGTGAAGGAAGCTTAATTAATTAATTACATTATCAGCAAATCGCAGTTTTTTTAATTCACACATTGTTCTTTCGACGTCTCAACTACTTTAATACTTACTCAGATGACTCTTCATCAGTTCTCGATTTTAGTATTATAAAATTACGAGGGAATGTAAAATTGATTGAAATTATGCTTGTTACCTCCACTTACTGTGCGAGATTGGATGAAATTACGAATTAAAGGATTATTCAAGGTAATGAATAGTCGTTTTATGCATAAAACTGCCGAAGAGAAGGGTACGAACAATTTGATTTGATAAGTGCCAATTACCTAAGACGGACGGCAACTTCAAATGTTACAAGATGGAATGCAAAAAAGTACCACTCATCGCCAGCAACTAACTCGTACATTTGGTGTCGGCAGTCGGCACAGTCAATTTCAAACTTGAATCTGTTGAAAATTGAGTTGACGCAATCTTGGGAGATCATAATAATGATGTTGATTGTCGTTGCTTGTTAACACCTCTTGCAATTCACCCTCGACACAATCTGAACGATACATCGGATTGCAACTCAATTGAAACTTCAATTGCTTCTCGACTCATTGTTAATAGCTATTTTGACTCACCTCCCTAAATGATTTCGGCACTAGGAGCACCAAATTTTCGCAACAATTTATAAGGAACGCGACCAACTCCTCGTTGGTGTTGTCTTTATTTCATGAAATCAAACATGATGATTATTGCAACTCCACGAATTACTTTGATATCTATGAAACTATTATTACATTAACATTGTTGACTGAAGGAGTTGTGAGGAGATACGGACATGTTACAGATTACTCTGCATTTTTTGGATAACAAAACAATTCTATACCCTTCTCACTACTGACTGAACAGCAAGATGACAACAGCCAACTCAGCCTTTGTTTTTTTTCATTATATTTCAATCATTGCAGTCACTGCAAACAAATGCCGTCTGACGGAATGTCTTAACGTATATATCTGAGTACTTTCAATCTCAATAGGCTGAGCTAGAAATTAGTGAAATTATTTAAAGAACAAAAGTTGGCTTAGTTTTATCAATATCCGTATGCAGTAAAAATCGTCTCGCCAGAATCTTTGGTTTCTACGTGATTAAGTCATGCGTTAGATTTCCCAATTTCTTTTAACTCATGCCATTTCAATGTTTTACATAAAACGTGAATCAATTGTTCTATTCTGCTACAAATCCCCAAACAAGTTTTCATGAATCACAAAATAATAATTGGGAAATGATAAATACGTGCAGTTGGCCGTAGAAAACAAAGCCGTCAGCAATTGGAGAACTCATTCATGCCAGGTTTAGTGATTTTTAACCAAGTTTTCTGTCCTGAAAAATTAATCTAATATGAACTTTAAAATGAGATCATTTCTTAATTCTTAGCTTCCAATTACGTACGGTTTTGGCTCATTTTTATATCACCCAGAATTTTGGACCCGCACGAATTCATAATCATAAAATATTTCATAAGACTTCAGGCCTCCCTTGGATTCAGAATTTAAATTGGGGTAAAACCTAAAAAAAACTGTGAATATGTGTCAGAACAATGGAACAAACAGCTTAACAAAGTCCCAAATACGAATGCATCTAGTAAAAAACATCATCTCTGGTTATGAATGTTACACACATCAAACACATGTTACTTTACGAAAATGAAAATTCATGTCGATTGAATTGCGAGATAATTTTTTTACTCATTTTAATCCCTCAATGAAACCACATAAGTCACTGAAGCCATATGAATATCAAATAATCCGTGACCACACTTCCTTTAAAATCATATCCAAAGCAGACTACAAAAACTATCACTGAGTCCTGACAAGCCAGAGAACTCGGCTGATGGTAATCCACTCCTGGTTTACTTATTTTCCCAGTTGGACTGTACAATTCCGTGTCTCTTGTTTTCTAGAAAAATGAAAGACGATGAATAATTCAGTTAATCTTAATCTGCAAAATGGAGTAATTTTTCTATCGAGCTGTCTGAATAAATGCAACGTGTTCATTATTATTATTACTGATCACACTATATCTCTATTCCCTTGAGATTTAGACGTTCAGACATCCCATTCATTTTACTCAACTCCATGAAATTTGTAAAGTCATATTTCTTGTCTGTGCCTCAGGTTATTATTTCTGTTACGACTAAATAGTAACAACTAGAGACTGAGAGACACTTTAAATGTAACGAAGGCATTTAGCCGTGTGTGCCAGGTATACTCATATAGAGTGAATGGTCGTTGTTAGTATATACCTGAGTTTCTGAGTTGCTTATTGCAGTTAGACGAAGGAAAAGAGAGTGGCTGATACTTTAAGATGTTTGGTTCATAGTGAGAATCTTAATACATTTATCTTACACTCTCTTATAGGTACCAGCTTCATTGTACTGTTGCTCCTTGAGCTGTTCACACTAAACTTATACGTCTGAGGTAACCTGAGACTTGATTGAGTAAACCTTCTACCTTTCTACTTGTTTCAATAAAAACCTGAAAATCTTTGGCTAATTTTGTGGAACTGTGAGCAAGTGTACTCAACTAATTCTGGATCCAGTGACTAGGATTTATTAGGTGCGGCACAAGTGATCTGTATTTTATTGCAGAAGTGAAAACAATTAAATAAAAATTTCTGAGTGTGGTTCTCTGCTCGAAAAATGCTGGAAAGCGACGGTATAAGTGACGATGTGAGTGATTGGGGGTCCGATTTTGACGACGAGGTTGAGGAAGAAACTGTAAGCTTTTTTCTGTAATACATTCATTACGCAACATTTTTATTTAAAAGATAGTTATTTTAGTAGCTATTAATCAATTAACTCATACGAAAATACACTTGACTTCTCGCATGGTAGGTAATAAAATCGTCGAGTCCCAGCTACATATTATCTTAGACGCGCGTGGCACTGACACATACACCTAAACATGATATTTTTCATTGTTATCTAATGAAGGACATTTTCCAATATGGAATATGACAATATAAGTCCGTCCCATCTTAATTGGTTTTAAAATGGATGCTCTGCACTTAAGCGGATGTGCATGAGACAATGATTTATTTACATGATAAGATTCATCTCGCACAGGAACGACAAAAGACCTTTAGGTTTAAATCCATACCCTTCAACAGTTCCTTAGGTTGAATAGTTTCCACATGCGTATCCTAAACTGTCTCATAATATAAACTATCAATTCAAATGTTTTGTAGCTCAACCTTGTGTAGTTAACCTTTTGGGCAGTGGCACAAAAGTACTGTTGAGTGAGACACATTTATCGTGATAGTGAATCTTTTATCTTTCCATTCCGTAAACGCACAACATGTTGTTGAGTTAGTTGAGTATTGATTGGAGAGAGAACGATTCACACTGTCCAAGTTTGGGCTGGGAGACTCTTAATTCTTGAGACAAAAGAAGTACCTTCCATATATAAATTTTTAGTGTACCCTTGACTGTTATCTTGTGAAGATTAAATGCTCACTTGCACATGATTATAATTACGGATCAACTCAGTTCAACTCTTGGGTGTTTAATTAAGATAGGAATTCAGTAAGCCGGCTAGTTTATCAAATGTAACATTAGGACTCCTCCTCCTCCCACTCAGATGAGATCGTTGCCAACAATTACACCTAAATTAATTTGAATGGAGCTATTCAGTAGTTCAACTCACCATTCCCCTGCATAAAGCACAATACTTTGTATATATGGCACATAGTGCCATTGGATAGACTTGGATAATTAAGGTCCATCACGATCAAGATGCCGTAATCTCATGAACCTATTTTTACTGAACTTAACCCAATTTTAAGCATAATTTTTGCTGTAATCCAAATGAATTGTGAATGCCAATAAAGACCAAGGCTTCATTACGTGTAAAGAGTGTAAACATGAAGTAATTAAGCGCTTTTGCGTGAGACTTAGCGATTCTATTATTAATACATCTTTAGAGATCTATGCAGTCATTTTCTTTGCCTGCAGGAAACCATTAGAACAAAATATTCTAGAGTACAGTTTAAATGTTCCAATCACGAGTCTATTAGACTCATTGCATTTCCCACATTAACATCTAGTCTGACACGTTTTGATTGAAATGCTTCATTTTTGCTGGTGATAAAAATGACTGGTGCCACAAAAGAGATCCCACGCGGAAGAGACTGAAAATGTGTGTTGTTGTGACTTCGCCTGTCATAAATGAATGAGACCAATTATTACAAAATTAGAAGAAGAGATTGGATATTGGATTGTGGTTGAACTGCTTGTCTTTTAAAACAAGTGATTATCTAAGCAAATCAAACTCTGTGGGTGGCAACATAAACCAAAGAGTTTATAGTTAATCCTAAATCGAAAACAAACAATCTAAGATGTTCGCCACACTTCTGGTTTTGTTACGCAACCATTATGTGCTATGAGCAGAGCTATTTCAATTATACTTTTTGCTTCCTTCTGAAAATAATGTCTTGTCATCAATAGTGTGAAGATTCTGATTATCTTGTCCTCCCAATATATTGGTGGCTTTGTGTACCATGAAGAAATCTGGATTCTGCAATCCGTTTGTCTTATAGCTTATACCTTATACAATCAACAGTTAGCAAAGATAAGACAGTTTCTGTTAGCTTAACTGCAATATATATTTGCTTGTTCAAATTAAATTATAAATACACTGTGTGTTAAATATATTAACTGGGTAAACAATCTCAAACAGATGTACATGTGATTCTAAAAACTGAATTGAAAACGAAAGTTGATAGTCATCCAACACTTGTCTAGAATAGCATGAGATTTCAGTGTTGCTCTCTTTCACAACAAAACCTCACCTTCGCTGTACTGACTTAGTAGCTCTCTGCATACGTGTAGTTCTCATAAGAATAAAACGCACAAAAAACTACGGGAAGAAAATTTTCTTGTGTATTTTGAGTCAGTAATTGAACCTTGAGAAAAGGAATGGATATGTGCAACCGAGTCATGAGACATTTGAAACTTTCTGTAAATCTAAGCATACTTGCCTGCGTTGCATATTGCATGCAGTCTTTTTTACGTTTGAAAGTAACCTTTCCTGAGTAAATGTTTTTGTACCGATTGAAAATAGTGAAAGATGATTATGGTATAGTATAAAACATGATTGGGATGATGAAAGCCTACAACCGCAAGCAAAGAGCCTTTATTGTTAATGTACGCATGTGAATGTAAGCAAAAATACTTCACATTTCCTGCGCGACTCTCTCGTAAAAACAGATCTGAGTGAAGTGGCTAGGCTTCTTTTTGTAAAAGCAAATAATGACTGAAATGTTTCCGTGTGAAAAATTGAGATCCAAAAGCATCGTACAAGAAATTACCTTTGATGGATTAGAAGTGTGAGAAAATTTAAGAAAAGGCTGCATGTGATCGAAAGATCTAATTTCTTTGGCGAGGAAAGTTTTTCTGAAAGCTTTTAAAACGAATTGTAGTTGCATGCGGCTGTAGCCGTTAACTGTGATGGAGACAACGGATAGACATGATACACAGTTTTATGGGGTCGGGGAAGTACTTTACACTTCTAGAGATAAATTATATCATTTTAAATTCGGAAATAGACCCGTAAAGGCTGTTAAGTTAACGAACAATCCAAGCTGGAAAATCGTTTTAAGACATTGCGGGTGGTTTTATAGCTTCATAATTAATGCACCCATTATAATATGCATTTGTCAAGTAGTTTGAATTGTTAATTTAAGTTTCAACCCTCCTGAGATTACATCTTACAAACCTATATTAACCCATCAAAGATCTTCCACATGCCCACTTGCTTTTAATAATTTCAATAAGTGTTTACTATTGAATACATAACGAAAGTCAAAGTGTAGGTGTGCGATCCTTTACTACTTCTACTGTCATATCAAGCCAAAGTTATACAACCATTCCTTCACCTGTACCGAGTAGAATATTCAAATAGAAAATCTTCCTGCATACATTACAATTCGTACATTTGTTTAACATATGAAGACGAATCATTAATGAGAAGTCAGTACAGGTTTCTAAATTGCATCATCTTGTACTATTATCCTGAGAGTGTCGCATCCGGTTATTTGTGACTAATGTGGAAGTAAAATTAGCTAAAGTAGTTAAATGATTGGAAATGTTAGGTAGCTACACAAGAATCTTTAAGTAGGTTTGTGAGCACTACACTCTGAAGACTCTGATGAAGAGTGTATTTCTTAGTGTTTACCTACACAATCAACAATGGATTCCCATCATAATAATGTATGCACATATCATGTCAAAATATGTTCCTAAGAACTATGTAAGACGACAAAGGATTAGTGTTCAAAAATATATCTTCTACAAGTCATGCTACAAACAAATTACGAGAAATCCACAGTTACAAATGATACTCAGGCTCACCATCCGCCTACAAATTGCGCTTTGTTCGTGAGGATCACTTATATTTTCGAGAGATTCGTAACATGAGCAATAAATAGGTATGTTATGGTTTCTACGTGCCTTCCTGTGTCCCGCTCTGAACTTTCAGTTTCTAATGTGATTCCTCTTACGACTATTGTATAATAAACCATTCATGTAAATTTAATTAGTGTCTTCTACTGCTATGTTCTTCTTTTGAATCCAGTAAGAATGACAACACACACATGAGGAAGAGAAGCAAGAGAGAAAATAAACAACTCTAGGATATTATGCTAACTCATCTAATTCTACTAATACCTTCTTTTGCAATCCAACCACTTTGGTTCCGAAAAGTAAACTAGTTGTGTTGTCAAACATTGAAGAGCAGTTAACGATATTTAAACTTCAGCTATGCGATCTCGCAAAAGGCATCCCTAAACATTATCACATCGTACGGAGATAAGAACGAGTGTTATGGCTTACGAAAGTACGAATTTAATTATCATTTGCAGAATAACTTGGATGATTAACTCATGAATCAATAGAAATGCCATCCAATCAATGTCACCTTGTGGTTTCATTTAATTCACTTCCTCGTGTTTTGACGATTCATGCAATTTAAAAACAATTTAAAACAAAGTTATTAACTTAAGAGCACACCAGCATGTAATTCAAGAATCCTTGACTTCCAAAACTGAAGTCAAAATATGAATGATTATGTCCCTTGTGGAGTTTCTAAATTATCCTTCTTCAAGGGAATGATAATAGCGTAATTTACTTCCTCTAAGTTTGCATATTATTTGTCTCACTAGAAACTTAGAAGAATGTTTTACACAAATCCTTTACATTCTGAGAAGCGATTCCTGTGCAGTAAAATATATCCATTTTTTATGGCAAATGACTACCTTCTAGGTGCCAGGTGTAAATCATTTCACACAGAGTCAACAACAGATCAACCACATTTTTTAATTCTTATTCCACACATCCGCGATAATCTGCATATGCAATTCAAACCAAACCCATAGTGAATTGTGTTACCAGCATTCACTCTTTATGACTAATTATCATACAAATAAAAAATAGCTTGTGAGGATTTTGGTTCTCCCATGCCAGTTAATGCCTTTCATATGCTTTACGGTTTTCAATCAAAAATTGTTTACTTACAGTCGCATTAAAAATATAACACAATCCGCAAACTCACGCTGCATGAAATGTTTAGGAATAAATCTTGTTAGAAGAGTTCTTTATTTCTAATTTAAATAAAAATCGACACTTTATAGAAGTCTACAATTATTATTACCGTACCTACGTTGTTCCGAACAAACAATAATTATTAGTTCGCAGTAAATTATGAGCATATGAAAATGAATGTGTCAAAATCCGAAGTAAGTCAATGGGGAATTGTTTGCTGTATTTTTTATTCTTTGATACAAGTCCTGTTTAGAACCTTATAAATTGAGAATCACTTCATAAAATGAATTACAGGCAGGCACAGTACAGTCAACAGTAGCGATGAATGGGAGTCAGGAAAACATTATTATCTTGTTTGCGTAAAATACCCTACAACTTATCGTTGATAGGATTGTTGAGAATTTATGAGTTATGGTGTAAAAAGGTGCTAATGGGCTGGCGAGTTGAAAATGGCTCCTTTGTGTGTATTTCAGGCATACTAAATGATTCTTTTAGTAGACTAGACACTTCATTTAATGCAATTTTGTACCAGATATTTAACTTAGAAGATTCTCACACTCACTTAAAGTCTGTCTCGTTCAGGTATATCGAAAATTCTTCTTCATGAGAATACCAAATCTACTTTATGACACTTGTTATGGTTTCATCACAGTACAGAAAACATTTTTCCCAGAAAATACTCAGACAAGAGACAACAGAATATCCCGCAGTTCATGCACTTAATACCTACTTTAAGTGTATCGTGATATTTGTGTTTAAGCTTATTATTTTGTTGCCTTTACTGTAGGCGGTTTGCTTTAGATTTAAACGGTATTTTAAGCTTGACATTATTAAAGGCTTATATTTATGAACGACACGATAGCATAAAAGGCAATTTGCGCAAAATTTTATGGAAGTGAGACAGTTCGAATTTGTTGGTTATAACAGTTTTTCGTGTAGGCGTGAGGTGCTAAAGTTTATGTAACGGTTCCAAACTAAACTCTGCAAACGAGACATGCACTTACTTCAGCGATTAAGTGACCTAATAATCTACACACATACCATTTTCCTGCAGTAAAATCCGCAATCAGTTAATACACCAGTCTTGCGAATCTTCTTGTAAATTAAAAGTCGGAGAGATAAGGTGTATAATTATCATGAATTTTCATTATTCGTTTCGTTTCAGGTTCATCAGCACGGGGAAATTTACGAGATTCCTGATGGAAAACCCTCAAGACCAGTTCCAACTGTTGTCCCAGAATGGCTGAAAAAAGTGTCCGATGGGGGTGATGAAAACGTGAAGCCTCCTGATGTGTACATCGAGCATGTACTGCTGCCTACGCGTGCGACTAAGGTATACACTTCTAACATCTCTTGATTCTGACACTTTGTAACAAGCCTTATTTTCATTTTCATCCTCGCCAGGTATGTACAGTAGGTACGCGAGAGGAATAAATCTTGAAATTTTGGTTCAGGTCTATCAATAATTTAAGTTAAGAAGCCTCAGGTCTCAGATTTAAAGACAAGTTGACATGACAAGGGTCGTAGGTGGTAATAGGCTTCAAGCTTCTGCTGTTGTGTTTACTCTGGCAGGGTATACGTGTGAGTAGTAGTTAAGTTATCATATACACCTTCGGATAAGACTAAAAGGTGAAAAACCACATGAGGAAATGAACATCATCACATGGACGTGATGCATTTCTGTGAGAATGAAGTACATGTTGATGGCTATTTGCACAAAATAACAATCCTTCTCTCGGCTCCTACATGACTTCTGTCTGGTTGAGAAATCTTTCAGTGAAATATGTACAAAACTTCAATGCTGAGAATATCAACTGGCCAACTGCACTTTCGCTTCCTCTCATCACTCACAGACACATTGAACTTTGAAGCTTTCCACTACTATAAGGTTATCTCATATCGCAATAAATAAGAGTATCAAACTATTCGGAAATCAAGCCGACGTTTTCTCTGCTACTAAAGAACTCAACTAATGAGATTAGCTATACACACACTCCTTCATTTGGATTCGAATCTGTCGACTTTCTTTAATTTATGTAAAGTTAAGGTGAACATTTTGACAGGGGAATTTTAACTTAATTGAAAATTCATTAATTTACTGAAAGCCTCATTCAAATTAGCATTCAAGGGGGATATGAGTCTTTAATTATTAACCAAACGTTTTTACTTTTCTAAATGAGATTCCATAATTTTTACTTCAAGATTTACTCATGCAAAAATTGGAGATTCCAATGTGCAATTTTATTTCTTTGTGCTGTCATTGGAGTTCGAGTTGCATAGCTGTAATGTAAGAGCAGCAGTGAGTAACGGTTGATCAGAGCAAGGTTACCTACACACATATATAGCAATCAAATTGAAGGTTGAATGAACAAAACTTTACTCAAGATTTGCATTTGACTTGATTTAGCAGGAGCAACTTTTAAAAACAGTTAGTTGAATTTGATGCTCCACACACAGAGACTTACATGTGTGCATGCAACCAGAAGTGATTACTGCTGCAACAGCTTCCTTCAAATCTTCAATCCTCATGACTTGACTACTTGTTTGTGACTCAGATGAGTCTTGGGCTGGTAATTAAGGATTCAAATCACAATTTCATACCCATTTATTATGAACTTTCGGAAGACCATCTCGTTAATTATCCTTGTGGGAGAGGTGTTTACATCTTTGAGCAACACAATTCACCGTGTGGCATTCATGTATATATATTTATGGTATGTAGTATTTCATCTCACGAACTATGTACTAAATGATCAGCCGCATAGTTCGTATGCCAAGATACTCAGGAACTGAAAAAATAATTCCTATCATCGAATAGAAACAAGCAAGATGAAATATATGCATTGAATAAGGTGCATAATGACGTGTGTTGTGTGCTCGTGAGTGGAAGCCTATTGATCACCATTATCTTATCACTCTTGGTCGTTTCTCATGTTTAAAAGGAAATTAAACAGGGAACGGAAGTAAATGCATTTGGTCTTTTGAAGCTCATAAAATTACAGAAAATTGAGGTTAAAAAGATTTTATATCTGTTGATCATCTTCCTCAATCCATTAGCATGAAATTGTTCAACATTATAATATTCAAGTGTTTGGTATTTTAGGACAAATAAATTATAAAAAGTACATGTCCATTTGTGTAAAAGTAAAAAATATTCCGAAGGGGAAATTAAAGTGGCGTACAGTAAGATGGCTTTATATCAACTGCATGACGTGCCGACGGCTACATAAATCAATCATTTGCCAATAGTTCAAAGTTGATGTCTGCAGTGCCAGCAGAGGTTCGCTTAACTTCCTTTCATTTCGCTTGAAGTCCAATTTTGTAGTTTTTATTGATCATCGATCACTGAAACTGAAATAGATGCCAGGAAAATGAGTAGCTTTTTTACACAAATCAATAATGATTTCCTACTCGTAATTGAACTATTTAACGAAAGATATCCCTTGGTTGTAAAGCTTCAATGAGAAGTAATACGACATATTTTGTTTTGATTTCTTATTGGCAGAGGCATTCTTCTTTTACTGATAGTAATCAATAACACAAATAACAAAGCAATAATTAATTCACTGCCGGAAGCTCTATCATTGGATGTTGGATCCTGAACATTGCTTTTATATCCGACCAATTGTGTCCTTACATTGCATAGGATGTGGGCAGAGTTAAGACACAAAAATTCCATGGCCAGATTTGGATTTTTGAACACGTCACAGGATTTGTCATCCGTTGAAATTGAAAAGTCTGAAGTAGCAGAATTTAAATTTCACTTGCATTATATTTTAATGTAATATCATCATTAGTTTTTTTAAGTGTTAAAGGTGTACCACCCACTGTACCCTATGCTCTGGGTGGCACATAATAAATTATACTCCTTACTAAAAGTAAATAATGCTTGTCTTGTAAACATCTATACAACATGATATAATCCATGTATTTTAAACATAAGCCTTGCTATTCGTCATTGTGACAAATACTTTTAGAAATCGGTGCAGAATGAATTTGCAAAATGAACCTTTTTGCAATCAGAGCTTAACAGAGTCCGTTAATGTGTCAGATTCAATGGAATGACAAGCTTCAAAAGAATTTCTTGCTTGAAAGGTCTCGGTGCTTTGCACTTTTCTCTGTCTGGTTCCATTATGAATGCTCTCTTGACTCATTGCCTTACTTCATGGAAGGTAACTGCAAGCATTTTACACAAAGAATAAACTTATAACAAGTTGTATTATTGGCATAATAGATCACAGAACAACAGAGAATGAGGGAATGATAGGATCTCCTTAATATGTTCACATCCATGTGCAATGAACGAACCAGTGTTCCAACAAGTGACTTGCACTAATCGATTTACATTTCCTTTTTGCAGGAAGAAGAATCAAAGAACTTTATCGAGACATTAAAAAGAAAATTGAGTCAAAGGAATCTACTTCCCACCAGTGGAAAACATTACGACACAAATAAAAATACTCATCACACTTCCAACAACACTGTAAAAAGCAATAACAATTTTAATGTCAGCAAGACCGCCTCAGACCGTCACAACCTCAATCCACCTGAGTTTGGTAAGTAATGATATTTCCAGGAAGCAATTAGAATATTAATGATTTATCAAAAACTGTTAAAAGTCTGATATTGTAATAATTCTTATTATACAACATAAAGTACGATACGCGATCGAATAACTTTTACGATAAGTTATCGTAATTGCCTCGCGTAACGAGAGTTAAAGCATTTAAATACCTGAACCAATTTTATGAAGCTAAATATTCACCTGTTTACTGCTGCACAGTGGCGAAATCTGAGAGTACGAATACTGTTTTGAATTCTGTGTCTTGTGTGTGAACTGACACGAATCAAAAGTAACTATTACTGATGCATTGGAAAATGCAATAATGATGCGTGCAGAGCAATTCTACCATAACCAAGTACATTTGTCAAAAGGGTGCTACCCTACTATCGATCCTATTCAATGTTTAAATCTTCACTGGCAATTAGAATGGATTATTTTTCATCTAAAACTGCCTTACTTACCTAATCTAACGAATCATATGAATCCCATAGCGTATATACTGTGTCATGTGATTGTGTACGTATGGATTTGTAGTAATTATTAGTGAGCTCTAACCTCTCAAAAATGAATGAATTTCGAGAATCTTCTTGAACGAATTACGAATGTGGTACACATCATCTAAAAAAATGCTTAATATTCTCACCCACTTGGTCTGGAACCATGATTTGTATTAGGAAGTGGATCTGTAAGAAAATTTTAATCTTCGAGGAAAAAGAAATATATCGCACTGGCGACTGTCAGAAAAGAATCATTTCTAAATAGGACACCTGTGATGTGTATCTGCGGAGAGATAGCAAAAACTG
>JAQGAB010002121.1:0-13126 GCA_034696565.1 Isotomurus graminis
ACAATGTATGACGGAGAGACCGTTTTACATGTGACTGAAGACGACTATACATTTGTGAGCTGTGGAAGTACAGCTAAAGATAGCCTGTCATTTCAAGGCCTTATTAAACCTTTCGACACCACTTCGTGGATTCTTATTATATTTACGGTGATTCTCTGGCCAGTAGTGTTATCATCGATCGAGAATAACTTTCAAATGCAGCTTGTTTTGAAAGATTTCGATGCTCTACTGATCACTTGGGCGATTATTCTTGAACAAAGCCATTTACGAGCAATAAACTATAAAGGAAAAAGCTCACTCTACTGCTACTGTGGACCTACAATGTTAGGATTACTCGTGATAAGCTATGCATACAAAGGAGATAACATTCAATCTCTTTCAAAATCGTTTGAAATAAATCCCATAACGCATATGTCGCAACTTCAGAAGCAGAAATATACAGTGTACTCCATTTATGTGGTGGACAAAGCAGCCTTTGAATCCTCCTTTTTGGAGATAGACAAGGAATTTGAAGTGTCTTCTAAACTGTACGGAAGTCATCTGAGCTTAGGAAGACTTCAACAGTGGAACTCTACAATTACTTATCATCCTTTGGCCGAGGAAATAGGATGGGGAAACATTGGAGAATCCAACGTTACCGATTACGATATAATGAGTTCTTGCGAGGACGTTGCAGTTGTAGGGTTTCTAAATGATTTGCAGCCGCTCCTTAAAAAGCTTCAACTAATAACCAACCTCACGAAACATTTGTTCGTTGGAAAAGACATACTTTTCCGAAGAGGACGAGGGTGGATAATACAACGGATTGGGAACGAGAACGCTCTTAAACGGTTTTGGACTTTGATGGAGTCTGGAGTATTTCAAATGTTGGTCAATCTTACATTCAAGAACATCCCAGCTTCTCCTCCAAAGCCAAAAGAATTAGCAATGAATGGAAATATCGGGGTGCAGTTTGTTATACTCGGATGTGGCCTACTGGTGTCCGTTACCGTTTTTGCATCTGAAATTTTAAAAATCACGCTAACAAATCCTAAACGTATTCGCTATCGTTTTATCCTTTTATGTTTATACTTCGACAAGTACCTGCGGCGTTTGTGGTCAACTGACAATTTGTTCAAAAAGGTTCAATTTACAAGACCGTTCAAAATGGCAGTGGCTAAATACATTGGAAATCTAGGAACAATTATAAATAAGCTAAATAAGCTTATGATTCAATTATCTTCATTTTTACCTTACAAGTTTTTGATCTCCTGTTTGCAACAAATGATCAGTAGTATAACATAAACAGAATAACAACAGATTAAGTACAGACTGATGTATAGACTCGTGTATAGACACATCCGCATTGTCATGTATTTCGTTTGTTGATTCGGTGTATACATAATTGATGTAAATGCGTACAACTGTAAACCGTTATTATTGCTAATTAGAAGTTAAGGATATTGCTAACAACGGAAAGCGATATAAATTGGTTAGAATATTCCCGTGTATGCAGAAAAACACCTAATTTACTAAACTGTTTACCTTTAGACGAAATCAAACCCAGTGCAAAATGCACAATACCGATGTTATTCCACAGACACATTAGTTCAGGCGTTCATATTCACAGTTATTGGTGATTGAACCCTTGTTTGGCATGCACAGATAATTCACACGGACTTAAAATACACTTAATTATCGAATTTCTACGAAAAAAATATGATTTGAGAAGCATGGGTATTGTTTGTTGGTATAAGTCATTATCTCTGTATAGATTAGAACATTAATTCCAGAGTTGATAAATTAACCATGCGGATGTGTATTTATTCAATTTTGAGATTAATTAGCTGAAGAATAACAAATAAAAAGTAGTCCGGGATATATTTTGATTATTAAAATGCCAAAGACTGTTAGACCAAAAAAGCTTTCTTTCAAGTAGACACGACACAATGGATTTCATTGAACACACAATTGATTTTTATGCGCCCAACAAGCAGCGTTTGAAATTGATGTTTTGCAATCCTGGAAGTTTTAAAAAGGCGTCAAACGCGGTTCGGCTGCCCGATAAGATAGTCACGGGCTACTTATGTCGCATGGAATCCGAAGATGATACTGCCCAGAAAGTGACAATCTCCTTAACTCGTTCGTTCTTTATAACGTTCGTATTTGAAGAGAAAGCGATTGTAATCATTTCCTGCCTTGTGAAGGGATGATTAGGTGAATTACCTTTTTTAATAGGAATCGTGCGAGCCTTAAATAATTTAACCATACCATAAGTTATTGTGAATTGTGTTTGCATAATGCATTACGTTCCAGGCTTTCTTATACATGTTTTATTGCTCTTTCTGTTCACATAAGTAGAAATTGAATTGCCTTTTCGATTCATAATATGATAATTAACGTTTTTTACACAGAGGAGTACGTATTTATAAATAGAATTAAATTTTTGTACTCGTGTGGTGTAATTGTGTTTGAGGAAAATGAATTTAGTTGTGGCAACAAATGTAAATAACAAGGAAACTTTTGTACATAAATCAGGAGATATTTTTATTAGACAAAAAAGATAATAATGACAACAGTGTACACTAATGAACAAAGAAATATGTATGTTTTATGGTCATAGACAAGGAAAATCGATGAGAAACCATAAAATAAAAAGCAAATTAAAGTCACTTGAAAGCATTCTTAGCTATTTTAGTTTAGATTACAAAACGGAGTTCATGAAATATGTGTTGCAAACAACTTATGAAAGCAAATTAATGCAACCCCTCGCAGTCCTCCTCCACATTAATTTTACAGCTAATACGAAATTATCATTTCTAACAGCATAAACAACTGGATTTAATCCGGAATTGAGATGTCCTATGAGTGCAGCAGCAGTAAACACATGTCGAGAGCCAAAGTCAAATCCACAGGAAAACAGAGTAGTGACAATAAGGAAAGGAACCCAACAGAGAAAGAATAATGCGACGAGAAGGCCAAGTGTTTTGGCTGCTTTTCTTTCATTTTTCTCGTTTATATCAGCCGTGGGCCTAGAAGGGGCAGGTTTTGAAATTTGCTCGGTTTTAGCCAACGTTACTACAGAAGATTCCAAAGGTGCGGTATATTGTTCTTCTACGATGGAACTTAGATTAACAGAGTCTTCATCTGTTTTGGCGTCAGAAGTTGAGTTTATGAATCCATTTGTCTTCTTTGCCCATCGGAGTTTTAGTCCTCGAAAAATACCCATGTAAAGGCACAGCATAGTTATTGCTGGAAACACGATCATTGCCAGGTTTGTTAAAAAGAAGTAGTTTGCACTTATGAAAAAAGCACATAATTTTAGTTCTTCGCTGTGATTAAGAACTTCCTTAGGTCTGATTATTAGTGGAGCAATACTCCAGATTGAAAATAACCACACGACGAAAACTGGAATGTAAACTACAGACGTCATACTTCTTTTCTGCAGGTATTCGATTCCTTCGTGGACGATTCTGAAGCGGTCGAGGGCGATTAGAACCAAGTGATTGGAACTGACAATGCTGAAACAGTAATTGTTGATTATCCAGAAGTAGCAGAAATATTTATCAAACGGCCATTCTCCGATGATCAAGGTAACATAGTTTATTGGGACCGAAATGAGTCCAACAAAAATATCTGTTAACGATAAGGAGACCAGGAGGGCGTTGGTTGGGGTTTGAAGTCTTCTGTCGACAAAATAGGCTAAAATGACAACCGTATTCCCAACCACAATTATAATAATCATGGGAATACAAATAAAGGAATAAATAATTTGCGTCTCAAGAGGTGTATTCATTTTGAAACCCAAAGAAAATGTAATATTGGGATTATAAAATTAGAGGACAACAATGCTTTGGAGTTCTGTTAACAAGCACTGCTACTATTTTTGTGTCAGGGGCTATATTTTGAAGCAACGTATCGAGACGTTCCTTAATATTTCAAGAGGAAACGTTTTCTGTTAAAACCAGAATGCATTTTATTTATAGCAGTCCATGCGGTTTTGAGGTTTTGGACTTTTGGACTATTCTTAAACAACTGGGTTTTTAAGTGATATGAATTCTATTCTAGTTTCTTACAAAACTTGTTCATTCACTTTCCACATAATACCACACATGTATCTAATTTCGCATGTTAGAGCTCGTACGTTGGGTATTATGAGTTTTGAGGTTTGTCTTGTATGAAAAATTAGGAATTATTCAGTTTTAACTCAGGAGGAAGTGCATTCCAAAGAGTAGGGAAAGAGTGGAAAAAAGATCTTTCTCCAAAACTATTAAAACTATCATTAGCAACATAAAAGTCAAAATGATTACGAGAACGTTGAGAATGAGCATCGGAATTAACCTGCAAATTTCTTGCGAAGAAACGTATTGGGTTTAACTGTCATTGAAACAGGACACAAAGTGCTCTGTACTAATGTGAGTCACTGGGAAATAACCAGTTGAGTTTATGATATAAGTAGTTTATTACACAATCTGTACTCTTTAATCCCAATACCTTTCAAGCACATCTACGAATACATTTCTCCATTACCTTCAGATTTTTCTTTGTAGCACTTCCCCATATCAGAATTAGGTAATTGAGTTTAGATAATAATCATGCATTAATGATTTTAAAAACATTCTATGAGACAAAATTGGTTTTAAAGGATAAAGGGATCTCGCTAGTAAATGAAAAATATGTGACATTATTTTTATGTGTTGCAACCACGTCAACCCTGAGTCAATCACAAAACCTAGGGACTTAATGCACTCACAATTATATATAATATTATCTTCCACTTCTATGGAAACTTGACCAATCCTCCGTTGGCTGTAAGAAATTCCCAAAACCATCATCTGCGCTTTTTCAACATTCAGTCTCAGACCATTCTTTCTCATCCAATCAATTACACTGAGCACATCCTGTCTGACCCTTTCAAGAAGACTCTGGAGATTCTTTGGGTGATCAGAAGCAAGAAGTTGCGTATCATCAGCAAATAGTACAATCAGTGTGTTGTTATGGAAAAGGTTCAAGTTCAAGGGACACAGAAATGGAAAGGTTGACCCAGTTTTAGAGGACCTGGAGCTTTTACTCTCGTTTGACTGTCCCCTTTCCCTGTTCCCTTTCTTTATTTATGTTGATTAGTATTGAGACACTGAATGTTTATGGGAATCGGAAATGCTTAAATACAGTCACAGTAGATTAATCTACTTCAGTTCTGTTCGTACTGCTGCCGTTTGTTGAGTTGTTTAATTTGGACGTGAATATATTAAGGCTGGAAAATGCTGTTACTCGGTGTTTTTGTTTATTTCGGAATATTTCTGAGTGTTTCTGGACAGGCTGGGTTAGTAGGTGAGACTGCAGTTAATTAGATGATGATTGTAATTAAGATTTTTACTTAATTTTGACTTTATTGAGACCTGAAATTACTTCCTGATGGAGCTGTATTAGGTGGAGGGCCACTTGGAGGTGACCTGCCTCCGCCAATTGCTTCCAAAGGTAAAAGACAATTAGTGATTTATTAATTGGGTTAGGAGTTTTAACTCGGAATATTGTGCTTTCCAGATAAGCCGTGGTCATTAGTGGCTGTGGATGTTCCCATAGGCGGAGGAGCTAAACTCGTGGAACTGCGGGTGCTTCGATTCCCCGCGCTTCCACCGAATGGAACTTACGTGAAATATTTCAACGGATTGGCAATAATTCTCCTGGTGAACGAAAGATTAAAGTGGAAGGATGGAATGAAGAAATGCCAGAGTTACGGGCTTCAATTGACTTCGTATGATTCTTTGAATGAGTTTAATTTCCACGTGAAGATGCTTAATGACAATCGTGAGTTGGTTTATTTATATTTGGAAGAATATCTTAATTAATTTGATTATTTGTAGGAGGAAATCTTGGAAAGAACACGGCGCCTTGGCCTGTCTGGACAGCTGGAAATGATTTGTACCGTGGGGGGCATTGGACGTATATTTCTAGTGGGAGGAATGTTCCCGGGTTTTACAATGGGGGGTATAGTTTGAACACAACGTCCACGGGGGGAAGTAATGGATGCGACTGTAGCAACGGAGGGACAGGGGGATCGGGAAATTCCATTTATAATCCGGAGGAAGGAAAGCATTGTCTTCAGATTCAGCATAATGGTCAAGGTGTTTTTGGAGGGGCTTTTGATGCGGGATGTCTTCTTAAAGCGTTTGTGATGTGTAAGGAAGCGAATTATTAACGGGTGTGGTTTACAGTTGGGTTATGCAGTTAATAAAGTGTGGAAGATTGAGAAATGATTTAGGAGAATTGTGTAAGATTTTTTGGTTTGGTGTGGGGATTATTACGTCATAACTACGATTGTCTAGCTGTTGCACTTCGTGTGGTGGTTTCCGGAGGCTTGAGTTTATCTCTGCTTTTATTGTTGCTCATTAAAGAACATCAATTTCATGAGATCGTAACGACTGCATGCAACAGAAAAAATACTTTCGGGCTTGTGATTCAAAAGAAACATAAAGTGTTACTAATAGGAAGACTACTTAAGCAGATTAGAAAGGCTTTCCAATTGGATGAGTTGACAACAAAATCATTTGCTGTACAGTGACTACGGTTAGACTTACGGGTGGATGTAGTGTCATGTGCGAAAGAAAAAAATATCTGGGCTGAACTGTATATGACATTTGAAAAAAGATAATCAATCTAGACAGCTTAAAAAGATTTCACAGTTCTAGGCTGACTTTTATTGGTATTAAAAATTAAACAACACCGCTTAGCCCGTCATAAACAACGTCGGTAAATAAAGTATAATGATTAGTTTCTAAAACTCGGATTTGGAAATGCAGGTATGATTGTAGAGAGCTGTAAATAAAAACCGATACATTTCTTCACTAAGTCCTGTGTAGAAGCTTTTGTCGGGAGAGGATTCCTGAGGGAGGGGAGATTGGCTGCGGCTATTGCGGCGACTGGGGATGACGACTGGGGGACGAGGAGATGGCACACCCACTGACACACACTGACGATGACGACGACGATGACAATGACGACAAGACACGCACACGGACACACAACGCTTCGACACACTAAGTGGGGGGAGACCCCTGTTTATTAAAGGGACGGAACGACAACAACAACAACGACAAAGACAGGACGACGACACTTGCGACTCTCCTCCTTCACTCCACATAACACAATGGCTTGGATGAGCTGGCAACCCATCCAAGTCTCCCGGCTGCCTCCGTCGTCTCCTCCTTCGTCTCGCGTTCCCCGTCTCACCTCTCACACTTTTAATAGCTCAAACCGTTTCGATCACCATAAATATCGCAAATCGTCACCATAAATATCGAAATTTCAAAAAAAAACTTTCGTAACCATTGAATTTTTTTCCTGTCACCATATATATCGAATTCGTCACCAAAAATATCTATCATATATTATTTCAGTTTTCAAGTAAATTTTTAATATCTTAAAGGAAATATATCTTTGAAATGTAACGATGTTAACAATTAAATGTCACACAAAGGTCCAAGTGGTCAATCTGCGTGTCCAGCAGGGACTTCATTGAAACATTTATTTACAGCATTTTGAAGTCTTCCTAGGATCACTTCTAACAAATACTATGCAATATTATAACTAACATCTCATTAGAACGACATTTTAATATTGTACAAGATTGATTGGATATAAAATGAATAGTGTTTATTAGTAAGCTTATATTGAAGATGGAAAATAAGTAATTGTTCTCTAAGGCTAAATAATACATGTTTGTATGTATAGCGTATACGCTAAACGTGAAGCTGATAATATTTTTTTTACATTTTCCGTCACAAGGAGCAATGGACGGATAATGAATAATATTTTAATGCAAAACAGTCTGTTATTAACTTTACGAAATTAGCTTTTTACAGCCTGTTTGTGGGTTAATAATTCAGTAAACTGCCCGTTGGACACGCAGATTGACTTCTGGGTCCCTTGTGCTACTTCGCTTTGGTAAAACCGTAAGTTTGAAGGAAAATTGCATACTAGATTTCAAAAATTTACCTTCAACTTACAAAAAAGTGCTAGATATTTTTGGTGACGAATTCGATATTTATGGTGACAGGGAAAAAATTCAATGGTGACGAAAGTTTTTTTTGAAATTTCGATATTTATGGTGACTTTTCGCGATATTTATGGTGAACGATTAGACACATGCCGCTTTTAATGATTCCACAGCATTAATCGACTATTATAAGAATACAGAAGTGCGTATAGCGATGTAAGTGGAAATTCATTTTGCCCATTGGATTTTGTGATCCCTGAAAGAGACTGCTTATCATAATTACTGTGAGTGTGGAGGAAATAACAGAATGTAATTATGTATTTAAAGGATGAGGAAAATATAGAAATAGACGTGTAGAATTTTAATCATTTAATAAAATTTTCAATTTCTATTCATTTTACGAGAATGCTTTATATTTCTGGGGTTATGTGACACAATTAAACTTAATACAGAATTGAAACGAATGAATCGAGACATTTATTCAATAAACGATACATTAAATCCCGCTTTTAAGGCGTGGATTAAAGTGTCCGCAACTCCAAATTCAGCATTTGGACCAAATATGGAAATCCTTAATGTGTTTTCCAACTCTTGAGTTCCTTCGCCTGTTGCAATATGAATAGAAAACCTGCACAAAATATTTAGTTAGTTTTTCGCTGACAAATAGAATTGTTTACTGAAAGTTATTACTTGTTTAGAAGAAACGAAAGGATATTGTCCAGCCTGAAATCATCAGGAAACTTAAGAAGGAATACTCCGACCAGTCGGTCTCGTTCATTCTTGACAAAGTATTTGAGATGTGGTAACTCGGAAGCAAGTTTGCTTGCGAAATAATTGCTGACATTTTGATGTCTGGCCCAAACATTTGAAAGTCCTTCTTCGGCAATTAACCTGAGAGACTCTCGAAGTGGATACAGTTGGATTGTGAGAATGGGATACGAAGGTTTTAAATCCTTATGTGGATTCTCATTCATAAACCAATAGTTCTCTTGAATCCAAAGACTAACGTCGTGGTCGTAAGAAGTTGGTCTCGTAGTTCGGGATTTGACAAGTTCACTAGAACAAAAGTTACATTAGAGATTTTTCAGTTAGCTTTAGAAAAGGTACTTGGGTTTAGACGTACACAGCTCTGTGACTGTAGACCATTGGAGCCAATCCTGGAATACCTCCGAGTCCTTTTTGAGTGTTGCAGAAAGCTACGTCCAGTTTCCACTTGTCAAAGTAAACTGGTTCGATTCCAGCTAGCCCGACAACATCAGCGACGACGTAACAATTTCTAGTTAAATTAATATATTGTGACTATTTAAACGGAGATGAATAAATTGTAATTGTGTATCGTACAGTTGTATGCACAATTCCCCGATCCCATCGATATCTTGACGAATCCCAGAGTATGGATCGCCTGCTACTAGAAATACGATTTTCGGTCTAACTCTTTGAATAGCTTCTTGTATTTCGGAGACATTGAAAGTAGTTCCAAATTCTTTGTCGATTGTTTGAACTTTGGCTCCTGCAAATTATTCAGTTTTAAGGTAATAAAGGATATTTTGAGGTTAATTGGAACAAACCGAGTCTTTCTGCAAGTTGTTTGGCGTGTAGAGACCAATATCCAAGGATTGGAATAAGAACCAGGTCATCCTTCTCAATCATATTGTCCAAGGAAGCTTCCATTGCTGTCGTTCCAGTTCCAGCAATTGCGGCTACAAAGGGACTTGTTGTTTGAAAGATGTACTGCAGTCCTTTCTTTGCTTCTTGTAGGATCTTTGTGTTTGAAATGTGTAAGCTGAATGTTCGGAACTGTCGGGAAAATAAATTAGAGTTACCTTTTGGGTTAGAGGATCTAACATTGGCATTGTGGGTTCCAGCAACATTCGTTGAGTTGAATTTGCAGGATTCATGTACCCTCCTCCAGTCAGTAAACGGTAAACTGGTTTTAAAGACGGATCAAAAGTTGGACTGTCCACCAGAAGTTGATCTGTGGATAAGTAAATGAACTGAATTACGAATCTGAAAGTGAATTATAATAGTGTGAGATGATATTACCAATACTTGATGTCAATTGATCCGATAAAACAATACTCGTGAAGGAGAATAGAAAAGTTATTAAATGTTTCATTTTCCCCGAGTAAAGTGACGTTGTAGTGAGATGTCTAAGGTGTAATTGTGACTGCTGATCTATAACACAAATATTCTTATATACTTTGTTAACTTTGGACTGGTTTGATACTTAAACCAGAAGCAATTAAATTATTTTAAAGACTGTTACTAGTTAATTTCTTCTCTACGATATGCAAACGATAATTTTTTATTTATGTATGCCCAACGTACTCTTCGCTTGGAACAAAATAGGTTAATGTGAATATTTATTTTCCAATAAATCTGAAAGTTTAGCGCTCACGATTAAATTTGGTGTTAACCCACTGGAAACTAATGAGAACAGGGACGAATGTATAAACAGCAAGGGAGTTTAATATCCTACCTTAAATTTGTGCCACAAGGAAAACTCTTTGAAGGTGAAATGAAAGGTCGTTGGTTCACTGGTATGGGAATTCTTTAACAGTAATCGATTTTAAAGTACACTGAGTAATTATCATTACCAAAATTGGGGTGATTAAGTATTAAGGTACTTCTATATAAACAAGTTAGTGTAAAGTTAGCAGACAAGCAAAACTAATGCTACTCTCGTTAGAACTCTTTATCTTGGACAGTGGAATCGCGTTAAGTAGAGAAAACATATTATTAATATATTCAGCACAATGTGTGTTAAGAAACTAACCAGTTTGGGGTGATTATACTTCAAATTTTGTTGACTTGTGTGACTTATATGTGCAGGTAATAGTCTCCTGACAGTATTTCTAGCGGGAACTTAAATTTGAGAAGTAAGGACGGATTAGTTCTGACGGGTATTTTACAGTTACTTACAATGGAGATAGTCGACTCAGGTTCCTGGGAATAGGTTTATTTCGTTACAAACGTGCATATGGGTAGCCAAATGCTAATGGAGTTTTGTTTGACTTACGTTTGCAGTTTTGTAAACTACGGTACAAATTGGGGTTAACACCCTGTGGGGCATTCAACATGCAGAATTATGTGAAATGAGCATTTTAAGAAATACCCAGTCAACTTTTCTACCAGTCAAGTAGATATAAACAACGAGGATGCATGAGTCCTGGCAGGTATTTTTCTGTTAATTGGTGCCCAAAAAACGAGAGAGGGTGGAGAGAAACATAACTGCCCACAGGATTACTGTTGGTTTTATTAAAATCTTTTACTCACTGTGTTTAACCACGGCTCCGTGGCCCAGTGGTTCTATCACTGGGATCATGGGAGAACGGGATAGTGCTGGGCTTCTCTTTCATAGAAGCTCAGTCCCAGTAGTGGCTACATAGAAGGTAATGTCTGACTGGGTTGTAAAGAGTGAATTGAGATTAGTGCACTGGGGCATCCGACCCTACACACAGAACACAGACAGAGTAATGTCCTGGGAAGGTGTGCTGTAGAAGTGGGGTTGGTGGAATCGTACAGTGCCTATGAAGATATGCTAAAATACACACGCTAAGCTCCTGTAGATTAGTTGTGATACCCGGTAACACGACTTGCGCGGACACGTCATCCGCGGACACGACACTTACTGACAGACACGAACGGACACCGACTTAGACGGACACGACCTAGACGGACAATGACCATTGCGTACACCGACATTGGCGGACAGCGACCACCACGACTACGACACTTTCCGACAGGCGACACGGACAAGTTCATGGACATGAAATACTGGGTTGGAATTAGTATTATACGAATATATTATAACCTTTGTCTTGATTAAGGGTCTAGCCTAGACAACTGTCAGAGATTTTGTGTCTCTTAAGAAACCAATGTTAATTTCAAAGTCGATCTCCTCCGTGGGTATTAAACTTGAGTTGGTTGAACAAGGTTGAGCGATAGTTTGTTCGAAAGCTACAGCCATGCTCTACAATTTTTATTGTTCCGAATTGTAAAAAGTTGAGCGGAACGGCTACAATGTTCGTTTTAAGCTAAAAAAAACCATGAAAGTTTGGCTTAAATGACTCAGAAAAAAGAACTAAGCAATAAATTAAAAATCCGAACAATAACTTTTAAAGAGGACATTTTAAGCTTTAAAACAAGCTAAGCCACAAGCCAGTATGTTTAAAACTGAAGGAAAAGATCGAGATTGAAATTAAGCAAACCACTTACTTACAAAGTAGAATTTTACAAGCACATATGGTTTAGTTTAGAACCAATTGTCCCAATACGATAAAACAATAAAGTACGATAAAATAAGTCTCTGAGAGCTCATAGATTCAATTTATCGTATCTTAAGTAGTTGAAGGGATACATTATTTACCAATTAAGGTCTTTAAAGTGGACACGATTGCGTATGAGAATATAACTTGATGCCCGTGAAGTCTGTCCGTCTGTGTCAGTGTCCGCGGGTAGTATTGTGAGCGATTGTCGTAGTACGCGCAAGTCATGTCAGCGAGCGTCCGAGTCCGTTAATGTCGGTGTCCGCAGTTGTCTGTCAGTAAGTGTCGTGTCCGCAAATGTCGTGTCCGCGGGTGTCGTGCCCAAATATTAATATCAGACTGTTGTCAAAAGGGAGAGACTGCAATGGGTCCTTGTGACCTGAGTGGCAAGCTTAAGTGCTATCCCATACAACATACATGCTCGCTTTACATACCTTTAAGTTTATTTTAACAGACAGACAGACAGAGTAGAACTAAAGAATATTTCTTAATTAAATAGTTAGTATTGTGAATTCATTTAATTTCATGGAAATAATCGATTCATTCGCAACTTGTGTTTTATTGTGAAGTATGTATTTAGAGTTATTCGTAATTAGTAAATTGAATTAAAATATTCAAAACACAGTTAAGCTGACCCTGGGCATAGTTTAATCCAATTATTTTTTTCAGAATAATAATTGGCCTTCTCACAAACCCAGATAGCCGTAGGCGTCAACAATAAATATATGCAACAAACCTCCAAAAACTACATAGATTAACTAGTAAGCAGTAGGTTAGACTGTTTTTTAAGCTACAAAAGCAGTGCATTGATTGTGTAGTCGAGCACACCTACCATGAAAGTAGTCTGGGTAGACCTCTTAATGAAAAACATATCTCCTACGGG
>JAQGAB010002122.1:0-13120 GCA_034696565.1 Isotomurus graminis
AAACATTTCTATAAATCGTACTTTTATGTACCTTGCACATTAAGTCTTAATACGCTGAATATTCAAATTCATAAAGACTCTTTAAAAACGGAGTTAATGCTTTTGATGTCCATTAACTTTTATCAATCAGGTAGGCTGTGTTAAGAGCTTTGATCTGAAATATAGTTAAGCACAAAGCTGAATAAATGAAGCTCTATCCTTGTTTTACCCTTTACAATCATACTGATAGCATTTTTATAAAATACTAACTAAGTGAATCTCACATCAAAAATCAAACCAACTTGTCCACAAAATCAAATAATACAGTTTAGTACACCACAGACACTCCGTGTCATCCACGCAGATATATTCAAGGAACCCAGTAGCATCAAATGCTCCTCAAAACTCTTCGAAAAATTAATCCAACAATTAACACACAGCAAAAAGATAAGTGCATCAGCCGGGAATCGAACCCGGGTCGCCCGCGTGGCAGGCGAGCATTCTACCACTGAACCACTGATGCTACCAGATGAATGAAAGGGTAAATGTACATTTACTCATATCTACAGTTTTACAATACCCATCACATCTCACTTGCACTGAGACTCGGATTCGCCACCACCACTCAACCAACTTAATGTTAAATTTAGGTTAAAAAGCTCGTCCAAGCGAATCCCAAAATCACATAAAAAGCTGAAGATGCCTTCTTCCATCTCACCAACATTGCGTTCCCTTTCCTTCCGCGTCTCTCCCATTCACTTTTTCATCACATATGTCAACGTATATTTTGTTGGTTACATTCAAACATTTACCTTTAAATTATGAATCATAACTGAAATGGATCATTTACTTTGTATACCCGGCTATTGTTACAATTTATATTTATCGATATAAATAAAAGAAGGAGGACCGTCAAATCTACTTATCTAAATTAAAAAATGTGTTCTCGGATTTTGTGCAAATGGTAAGTATATGACACAAAACACTTATCCTCATGATCTGCATTCTTGTCTCTAGTCTAAAATGTTTAGTTTTAAATATTCTTACTTTCAATGAAGTGTCTTGTTAAAACCTATTTTCATTTCAAACAACCCGACACTTGTTTTTGTACGATAGCTCAGCAGGCCAATAAATAGGACGCTTAAATTATTAACAAACACACTACAAATACAAAAGAAAAGCGTAGTGGACACTCTCTACTCCTGTATATAAGTAGAGTCCAAGGGTGATTTGTATTTGTAAGGGATCATCATGATCATTTGAAAGACCTTTAAAAATAATCCTCTGCTGGTCATTGTGTGGCCTAATCCATCGGAAGCTTCTTCGGACACTTGAGAAAACTGTAACAAAAGAATGACACACCTCCTCATCACAATAAATCTTTAAGTATCTGACACCTCACAAATACCCGATTGACTCACAGGAAGAAGAAGCTATAAAAAGTGCCGCTACTACGAAAAACTAAAAGAAACAAAGCGTATCGTAAATCAATTGATAGGTTCATAAAAACTTATATTTCTGGTGTGTTTAACGGCTAACGGATACGCATTACGCGGAATTCATGCTTAAGTCTTAACATTTAATGTAACTGACCAAGAGATAATAAAGAATTAAATGAAACTGGAGCTTCCCATTGAATCTCATGAACATGGAGAAATTAAACCGATGAGATTTACAAGTTGGATGATGAGCATACAAAGAAATCCGATGATTAGTGGTGGTGAAAATGCGTGTGTGTGTGTGTGTGGTAGATTCAACATTTGTGTAGGAACAATATAAACTGGCCTTACCTTATACTTAACCTGCTGCTACTTGAATAAGCCAAGAGCTGTCAGTTGAGTGTGGACTAATTTGTAATAATATTCTATTAGAAACCCCATAAAATAGGAGCATTAGGGGGAATTAGCAATCATTACTTGGATTATATTATGGCAATTAGGACCATTCATGAAATTACTGTGTCTGTAGTTTCTGTGCACTTTACAAGAGTAAGAAGTATAAACTATGTACTCATGAAACACAAGTTCAGCTTGCCATATGCAACTGTGTACGTGAAAGAGTAACAATATATAAAGATGCTTAATCGCACACCTCTATATGCATATACCAATGTTACTGTGCCTTATCTTTAAGCTGCAAGAACGAGATACGTAAGAATATTAAATGTTAAGATAGTAGAAGTATCTCCCTTTATATCAAAGTACCATATTAACTGCTCTCCACTCATTCACCAGTTACAGGGTATACTTTATGATGAATCATAACAATAAATCAGATTGTAATCAATCATAATCTTCATTGTTGAATTATTATTACTATTATCAACGTGTCCTGTTCATACCATACCTGTCTTCAAATGGCACATGAGTACATGTGTGGATGTGTGCTGTCTATGTTCAGCTGTGATATGGTTTCTTATATTTCTTATAAGCGCATTGTGTGAATGATGAAATGCTAACACTAAGGTAATTAAGCTTGCGCTTTTATGCAGTGGAGTAGTTTCATATGTCCTTCTATCATCATATATGTATAGTACAGTGTTTTACGGTGAGTTAGTTTGAACTGTAACAATTACGAGTGCAATGTTTCTGGGGAATTATGGTCCAGATTTTGTTATTTATTGTCTGTATCGGTCGATAATGAAAATAAAAAATGTATCATTGCTTTTTTGCATGATCCTGTTCGTTTCACCTTGAAGATGATAAGTTGGGATGGTGTAAGAGATCCTACAAATCTATGTATATAATGAAAATATCAAACCCGAAAGATTCCCTTTACGGACTGAAAATCTGCAAAAGTGGGGTTAGAGTTTCATGGAAAACTAAAATAAGTAAACTTTCCCCTTAACTCGAGTTACTTTGCTCGTCTCCCTTTTAGATCAAACACTCGTTTCTTGTTAGTAAAAGGAACGTGGGTAAAGTTATACAAAGTCTAGACCGTCAACGGTCGAAAGACTAGTTCCTTCCACCTCGAAGATTTTCCACAATAAGATGACAAATTATAATGCCCGACACGCGACGGGACTCACAGGGGTGAGGATAAAATATATTTTATTTCAGGTTTCACACAGGAGGAGTCGAATGGTGAATTAGTTCATTACCCAACTCTTTAGTTGGAACTGTTGGAAGGAAGTCAAGTGACGACGAGAGGGAGGGGTACGTACGCTCCGAATAAAGTTCCTTTTATTGAGTTCATCTTCTTGGCAAAATCCGAATAAAATTTGGATCTCATGTGTCAAAGGCAAATAGACTTTAGGTTACTTTGAAAAAGGAGATCCGAGAATATGAAGCTGTGTGCCCAAAGCCTCAGTGATTTCTGAGTTGAACACGGGCAAATAAATGGAAACCTTTTGACATGAAGAAGCCACAAATGAGCATCACATAATGTTTATATCTCTGCACATTTACAAAGTATAGAACAGACTTTCCTCAGGCACAGTCACACACAATCAAGAATGAAGATCAACATGGGAAAGTTGTCTGTGGTGGTGGGGAAAATCGGAGACAAAAGAGGACAGAGGCTATTCCTCAACAGGTGGTCTTCATTTATCATAATCTTCATTGAGAAAAGTCCGTCATCTCTATTGATAAATGTTCTCACGTTTTTTAGATCCGTTTTATATCCTTCCTCATTCACTCCGGTGCCTTTGGTCCGAGTTCCCTAAGGAAAATATAAAGTTCCTCTTGTACCAGTTAAAGTTCTTCGTTCTTGTTCTTATTCTTATCTCCCCTCAAGTCATGTTTCAGAAATCTTGGGGTGAATTTCTTAAGCAAAAACCTGAGCTACAAGCATTTTCTTTCAGGAATAACCCCTTTGGCAGTGCAGTTTAAAACTGAAAGAAATTCAGAATGAAACTTTACAATGAGATGGTGGATCATTCACAGATCTCCGTTTCCGTTTATGGTTCTTCTTGTATGAGCTTGTACTAATAAGTCTTAGGATCTGAAGAATTTTAAGATTTTTTGCAACTACCTTCACTTGAATGTTAATAGAATTCAAAGCCAAAGTGAACTTAAGTACGAATTGTCTTCGTTAGTTGTTAGTTTAGTTAGTTAAGGGTGGACGAAAAACTAGGAATATTTGGGAGTATACAATATGCGTGTTCTGTGTTTGTAGATTTTTTGCACAAATCCTTGAGCCTCTATTCTTCTTCTGTGTTAGTTGTTCATAAGAATTTAAAATCTTTGACTACCCACTACCAACCATACAGTCACGTTATTAAATGCTGAAAATTTCATTCATCATTCTTGTACGGTTGTCTCAAGTTTTCAAAGGGACACGATAATAAAAGTATAATACAATCGGTCAACATAAGAAGGAGAGTTCTTGTTTTTTCCATGCAATATTTATTCTTCTTGTGGGTAGACAGTCAACGTACCCATTTTCATTTTATACGAGCACAAGGTAAATAAAACTCTGAATGGTGGGTGTCACGGCACAACTTTAAGACCTTTTCTTCCACAGTTTTTAAGTTTTTCGTGAAACTTTCAAAAAAAATTTCTAAACTGTCACAAGCTATGAACTGCGAAGTACAAATGAAGTATATACGATGGAATGAAGGGATGAAAGCGACACACGCAATCCTTGTCCATTTTTAGACGATACCTTGTCCTCGTCAGAATGTATTCTATGTTTTATTCACTTGCCAGCTTTGTTCTTTTGTAGTAAATAGAGGACTTAATAATAGTCTTCTCTAGTTATGTGAAACTTTAGGTCATAAGTCATAAGGCAATATTGAGACCAAACTTTCTCCGTTAAATCATTAAATGCAGTAAAGGTTTCTTTTCTTTCTTACCGCACATAATTTTGATAACTTACTTTAAGAAAAAATTCTTGAAAAATATTGTGGAAAGAAGCGTGAAAGTTTCAGACAATTGAAGGAACAACTTTTAAATGATTTTGTGCATACTTTGATAATTATTGCTTTCAGAGGAATTCCGTTATTCCAAAAGTTTGGTTTTTAAAGCTACCTCAAAGATTTTAAAGAAGAATCTATTTCAGAAAGTCATCGTAAAGTTCTCATACAAGTAATAATACCAAACTCACCAGAGCAAAGAACACAATAGGGTTTATGTAAAGTCTATATTAATGTGTACATTCTCCCACAAAAACTCCCATGCATAACTACCAGCAAGGAATTCAACAACGGGTTTCAATTGTCCATACTTTTTTAAAGCATGTCTTTGCTCTGCTTGCATTCATTAGTAGTTGAAAGAGTCTCTCCCAGACATTCTCACATGTTTTAGAAGGAAGTTGTATGTTCTTTTTGAGTTGCAATGCAAAGATGATGAAGAAAGTCCTGATGGAACTCTTGGAAGAACATATCCAGAATGTGCAGTAACTCTCTGGTTTGTGCAAAGGTGTATAATTTAGTGGAGACACAATTTCTGGCGCCTTCTCACGCCTTACACATTCGAAGTCATCACATTCATTCATTCATGGAAGAAGAAAAATTGAATGTAAAATGTTTTGAGGCAGCACGGAGAAGGAGGAATGGGGAGTGCGATAGTAATGATAATTGCACCATGTAATAAGTAGCATTGGCCAAGAGACCGACGACTTTTTTAAAACGTAACAATAATCTCCGAACTACCTTTCCTTTGAGGGAAGACACAAGACGAAAAAATGGTGAGTCTCGTTCTTAATGGAATGGAAACCACCACCGCAGAGTGGCAAGTGTGTAGTACCACACCACATCGATACATACAACAAGAGACTTTGGTTTTATGTTGTCCTCTCTGTATGCAGACAAGACTTCATCATGTAGTCTATAACAAACAGAGAAAAGGGATGAAAGGATGAAATATTATGGTGAGGATTAAATAGTAAAGAAGGGAGAAAAAAGGCTAAGCAAGTTGGGGTTGACTTTTAGCTGAGTCACTCTTTAGAATCATCCATGAAATTGACCATTTTCCGCCAACCCTAATTGACAAATTTGTCTTATTTCACTCAACCAGGGTCCTGTTGACAGCCTTTGACTCTCAAGAAATGAATGAGATGTTCTGAGGATGATGGAAGCTTCAATGTATAGTTCACGTAGGTGTTGGTAATTGGTTAACTATTTGTTGGTATTGGCTCTCTTTACAGCGTCACTTATCGACAACACTTCACTTGCCTCGCCCTCCTTTGCAAGTACAAGCAAGTCATCAATCATCCAGACCGTGAGGAATGTTCTAAATAAACATTTTTAGCACCTTTCCCACTCAATCTAACATTGATTTGGCGCAACTAATAACGATTTTTAATCATCTGGTCCTGAACGTGAGATTTTTTAATTGTATTGAAACTTAGTGTAAATATGGGACTACTTAAGGCTGGAATTGTTTTATTGGTGAATATTATTTTTTTGAATATTAAGCAGGTGACAAAACCGCATAATTAATTGGTAGAATTGATTCAGCATTCCAATTCTCTCACAAATAACATTTTTGTTCTTAAAATAGAAGTATGTATAACTTCAATCACAATGTAAATTCTATGAAATGCATACTTCAAAAATGTCAAGTTTATGTCACTTGTGATACTGGTGAATTGTGGTTTGTATTTGTATTATGTTGTTGCATCACGAGACGCCATAACTTTCAATTTTTTCGCGAAAATACTTTCTCGAGAGAAGACATTAATCCTAGACGGGGAGTACTTGATCGTCCTACATTTCTTCGAAAAGGGAAGTCCATATACATCATGAGTAAAACATTCTGAAGATAAGTGGAATCCGTTCCTCTACACAGAGCTACGATTTAATACTCATCTACAAGAGTGTGGAGACTCAGAGGTACTTAATATGTACCTATCAGCAGTGATTATTGCATACAACCACCGTTGTTTCTTCCGGGACACATGATTTCTGATATCTTCAGACTCCATCCATCCATCTCTGGAATTGACTGGATGCACATTTCTGGAGGCTTTCTCAATTATTATAACTATTATTACAAAGGTAGCCACAGGCGGAGTCAAAGGTACCGAATAAACGGGAAGGGAAAAAGGACACTGCCCAAAAGTCTTTTCCTCTTTTGGTCTGGATCTTGTGGTCTCCCTTTAATGATAACTTCGGTGATGTTCGCTTGGGGCAAGATGTTATTATCAATACACAAAATAGGCAGTAGTTCGTAGTAAGTGGGTAGTAAAAAGGTGTTCTCCCTGCCTTTCAATGGATCCTTCAGGGTCCTTATATTTCTTCAAGGGTCTCTCATCGGGAAGTTCATCAGATTCAAGTGAACCTGTGTATCATCATCATTCCTATCCAAAAGTCAAAAGAGTATTATCATTAATAATTATATGAGTACACACACACGTACATATACGAAATACGTGTGTATATTTGGTCTGGACGACCTTATTTTATCCAAAGGTCGTTTATTGTACGTGACCAAAGAATCTCGGCGGGTCTTGTTCCCTACGCATCTCATCCCTCGAAGAAAGCTCAGAGTAAAAGCACCACAGACGAAAGATCAGAAGCTGTTTGGAAGCTGACGCTTTCTGTAGATATAAAGATTCGGTCCACATATCGGCTGGAGCATGGACGTAACGTAGCATTAACTTTTAGCTAAGGTTTCTCCGAGCAGACCTAACAATTAGAAACCCAGCAATTTTTATATTGAACCTGAAATTACCAGCCGCATGGTCAAATGAACGGCGCCGTCTGCCTTGAAGGCATTGACTTCTTAGGTGCTACATATAAAGACTAACTACTTGATGCAACAGTCCTCAACTAAATATACGAGTCTTAAAAAGCTTTCCATTTGATACGGTCTCATACTACAAACTACAAACTATCATATATATATTAATATCACCAAAAGAACTCCAAGAAGACTTGCTCACACTTTTAAGACAAAACTACCTTTACTACTAAACTACTACCCACACTCACACTGCCAGTTTCTTTCTACACTATAAACTACTCCTGCTTCCTTATACAGCAAACTCTACACACACACAGACATACTCCATGCACTTTTCGCCAATGTTAATTAAGCTTAGGCTGTCTAACGTGTATATTCAAACTCATTAGAGAAACATTATAAATGTGAAGGCTCCTTGCTACTGTGCAACGCATTGCATCATCATCAACAAGACTACGAGAGACCAGCAGGGGAATGGATCATCACGATGATCATCATCATTACGGATACATACAGTCAAATTCAACGGAGAAAACTAATAATGTCTGTACTTTTTCTCTACCTGCATTTTACACTTAAGCAATTTCACCTCACCTCCAGTAAAACGAAGGATGCATACGGAATGAAATCAGAACTCTTATAAAGATTATCGCATACTACAACCAGAATGATACTTGTGATGAAGTCAGCAGAGCCATAATTTTTTTCTGGCATATTCACCTGCTGTTAAATTGTAGTGGTTGTACAGGAATATTTAATATCAAAACATATTTATCTAATAAACTGACAAGTTGAGCTTCCGAATCACGCAGACAGTCTTGAGGCAACATAGATAGCCCCGAGAGACGCAGTCTCCAACTCATCAGCAAATCCATTAATGGGGCAAAAAGTAGTACATTAAATTAGCTCCTTAAACTAAATGCATTTGCATCAGAGAGACAGCAGAATATTATCATTTCTCTCTCTCTCTCTCCAAGGGATTCTCGATTTAATGAATCTTATAATTTTGACTTTTGACGAGCACTCATACTACTCACTAACTCACTCTCATATCTCAGTGTGTGTGCAAGCAGATTGCAACTCTCGTACAAATTAAACCTCGAGCTATTTGTTTCAACTATTTTTTATAATCATAAGAGACCTAATTGTAATTTAAAATTGGATAATTCTCAGGCTTCACCATTCGTCCTGTTATTATTGTTTCACTTTAGTTTCTAGTTAAACAATGGACTTGTACTGATTGCGGATAAAACTGTACTTGTTTCCAATTTTGCTGATTTCTTTTAGGTTTTGTTTTTTCTCCGAACCAAAAAGTAGCTTTTGTTTTGTTGTAAACACTTTTTAAGTAGAAATAAAGATAACAACGCTTAGCAAAATTAATTGTTCCTCTATTAATAAATATCCAATTACTAAATAAACTCCGCTAAGTAATCGAATAACGCACAACATGGAAAAGCTTTTTAATTCCTGTTTGCAGTATACATCTTATCTCAAAGAATTTATTGCAGACAATCATTATTTGTACAAAAAGTTCTTTGTTGTCACAAAGTGTGTAGCAAACCCGTATTTAAACTGTTACAGTTGTGTTGTTGCGGCTTCTCCATTAATATAAATTGTTAAAAGCAGAGATATGAATTCAATAATAAAAGAAGGAAAAAATATCATAAAACATTTATTGCTTGTGTACTGCACGATGGAAGGAAAAAACATCCAACTCATTTCCACGAGAAATATGCATCATCTTCATTACAATCCAATGACTTAATGTAGTCCCTAATGACTTGATACATTTTTACAACCAAAGGTGTACGCAATACATGTATACATATTCAAGTCCAGTGTACACGTTAGCCTGGGTCAGTTACCTGGTTCCTTGTAAGAAACCACACAAGCAATTACACTAATCTCATAAAATATCCGGAGCCTAACAAGGTTAGAGTTGAATTATGCTTATTTCTGGCTGTTTTATTTCAAGAATATTTCGTGTTTCTATAAAAATTCTGTATAAATTCTAGAAATGTAGTTTATTAGGCCAATGAATATCACACAACAATATTATATGACACTACAATATTTAATAGCTATACGCATTAAATAATAATAATTAAAGTCTCCTCCGCTGGTAATAATTATTAACTCATACGTGGAAATGATCCAACATGATCCAACCAAAGGGTACTTCAGTAGTAGCACACTGCACAACTACTCATCAACTTTGGGGTACCTTAGGACTTTAAGAGCAAGTAGGTGTGTCGGCAAACAAATAATTGGAACACGAATGAAAAATATCACATGCATGCAAGAGCAATAATCGCTAGGAAGGGGCACTACAAATCTGATAAAATAAAGTTTTATGGGTCTGCTGCCATGATTTATCTTCGGTAGAGGACCTGCTGTACATTCGCTCTCGGTCTCTTGGAAATGTTTTACCTGCAAAGAGAACTAACTAGTGACTAATAATGATTATTATTACTACGTTGATCCTTTGGACGAACCAAAAGGTGCAATAAAGTGTGGGCAAGATTTCGAATCGGTTGTCGTCGGTCGGTAAAGGTGGCTGGGAAGAAGTGATGTGCTTTAGTAGGCGGCTGGTAGCTTGGTGGGATTTTTTTAGATTCACTGTGCATCTGTTGTTAGCTACTTTACTACTTTCTTGGCTTTTTAAGGAAATAATGTGGTACAGCTAAAAATAACTGTTCAAGTAGCCCCAAGACGAGCAAAGAATGGATGACATTCATCATTAAAAGATTCGGAAGGAGGAGGATGACAACTGCCTGGAGCCAGATGTAGCAAAACCTATATTTAAATCTATTTTGGTTAAGTATTATTAAGAGTTGGATGAAGGAGTAGAATGACGGGGAATCACAATGCCTTTTTGTGAGTGTTACAGGAGCTACAGGTAGTGAGAAGTGTGCATAAGGAGCTCAGGATTTATTAAATATGTTTGGTGGTACTTAATCTTCAACAAAAGTCCCAATTTATGTACGCGATATGAGGAAATCTTTGAATTGATCGGAGAGAAGCTGAAGACTGTGATTAAGCTTTTGAGATTTGCTACTTGGCTTCCTCCTCTTAATCTTTTATTAATAACTTGTCTTGGTCAAGATTCCGCTTTAATAAATTATTGAACTGCTATGAGTCAAATGTCTAGTTTCTAATAGTATGGTTCCGTTTTTAACAGAAAATTATTACTGAACTACTGGAATTTACAACGGTACATGGACCGAAAATCAAAAGCCGTTGAAAGCGTATTAATAGGCTAGGCAATCCTATCAAACAGATTCTGATGCCTTTTCAATTTAGTTACGTGTCATTTCACTATGCCCCGCGCAATACATTTTGGATTATGTTGTCTGGAGATAATACATAATAGCAATGACTTTTCTGTAAGTAGAAGTCAATATTTTTAGGATACTTATGTAACATTGTCAAAAATATAATCGAAAAATTGTACATTACACTAATATAATTAACTAATACATTCTTCGTAATGCCATTTTTAAAACATTTGAAACCAAGCTTGGAAGTGTCTAAACCATTTGATAGTCTTTATGTTCACCGTTTCATGTCCACTTGAGTCTAAGCAAGATGCAAAATGGAATCTTGACACTTGAAACGAAACACATTTGGCTTAAGGACTTCTCTGGAGATGCAATCTGAAAAAGACTAACCTTCTTTGCAGCTCACCATCCACCCAACGGGGTTGTGGAGTTAAAAAGATAAGTTAAAGTGACATGATCAATACCCCCAGAAGAAAAGTGGAGATAACTCTTTAAATGGACTCCTCATCCACTCTTCTGTACATGACCCCATTCATCACCAAGTGATACAATCAACATCACCACAAGCATCATTTCATTTTAAAGCTCTTGCTGAGCTGCTCTCAAGTAGAGTAATTTAGCCTATTCAACTCGATCAATTCAACCGAGAGATTTAGGCATTTCTATTCTTTCCCTTGTGCTGTGTTTCTCTCTCTATCCTCACGTATAATTTGCAATCCAGTTCACTTCATGAACTCCTTTTTACTTCACTACAAACAATCTTCATCTCTTTTACATTGTTTCCACTTTACATTTTCTAAAGTTTCCTAAGCTTTTTGTTCTTCAGAAGAAGTCTCCACGACCATACATACACATACGCAGTTTCTTATTCATTCAACCAACTTTTATACTCAAGCTAAACAAGTAGGTAAATCAACTCATTCATTTTGTTCCATTGAGCAAAAGATTATCAATCCAAAGAAGCATAAATAAAGGATTAGAGTCAAAACACCCATTAACTTGTCAATGAATGACTTACTAATGATTATGATCTTACTATTATACTGTCTCTTATTCTTTCTTCGGCCAAATGGCAAAAGATAAAAAGATTATTAAGATGACTGTAAAAGATTAAGCAAGCTGGCCGAACTCTAAAGAGATTTTAAGAAGCACAGCATCACCAGCAATAATAATTGTGTTCGAAATCATAGGATATACAGGGATGAAAAGGAGCATGCGATGAGATGATACGATTTATTATTAGAAGATTATTAGACCTTCACCGCTTCCTAAGGTTTATAGGCTTTTAACGTCTCTCATGGGGTTTTAAGGATATCAATTACATGGACAGCTACAGCAGCAACGAAGGAAGGCACACACACACTGGTGAAGATGTCGGATTTCCTTTGGAGAGTCAAGTCTCCGATTCAACGTCTCAACCCTTCTTCTCCTTGTAGTGGTCAACCTAGCAATAATAATTAGTTTCAAAGATCACTCAGAACAATATAACAACAGTATAAATGTTTATTATCATCACCAAGTAAGAATTAGTTGAATGGTACGCAGGTGGAAATGCATTTTATGGTGAAGTTTTGGTCATTCTCAAGTTCATTTTTAATTTGTTTTAGTAAGCTTGGGAAAGGATGACTGTGTGCCAACCACTACTTTCAATGCAAGGTGAATTGTGAAATGAATGTTAGTTCTAAGGATGAAAGCACTCTTAAGGGGCTTTTTGTTTGCTTGCTATTTTAAGTAGTTTAAAGTATAATACGCATAAAAGGCAGAAAGAGTTTTATGACTGTCGCCAATTAAATAATATGCAGCTCGTGCAAAGGATTTACGCTTTTCCATTCACAGAGAGAGAGAGGTTGTAAAAGTTTAATGAGTTTTGTGAATGTACAAAAAAGCACAATGGACAGGGTGAATCCATTCTATTTGCCACGCTAAAAATTGCAGTAACTGATTATTACGTCAAGTTAGTAGTTGTTAAAAATGGGTTATTAAACTTAAGACGACGAGGAAGATTTTGAACTTGCGAGTTTTAAACGTTTTAATGCTTCAGTGAATTTCTCATTCAAACCTGATGGAATTAGGAAAAATATTTTATCCTAGTTAGTAAATAACTTTAACCGAATAAATAGTTTCCTCATTGAAAGTATTGTACCGTCCGGTCCGCTCGGTCGTAGGTCCGTTTACTGGAAATGTTTTGACTTATTCAATCCTTCCTTGAATTATCCAGGTTGTTTATTTACA
>JAQGAB010002123.1:0-13119 GCA_034696565.1 Isotomurus graminis
CTCGCTAACTGAGGAAGCTTCATTGTGTAATTCAAACTATTGTGACACATGTTAAAATGATTCGATTATTGCAACGGCTTGAAATTGCACGGCATGTAGATGTTCATTAGCTCACGCAATTGGCCACTGCTACTGACCATAATGCTCTACAAACCTTCTCAACTTGGATATTATTTCACAAATCATATGAACCTCATTCAACAATTTGTCCAGTCACATTGTTAGGATCCAGGAAGTCATGTAACACGCGTCATTGCAACCTACTAGATGCGTAATAAATGCTTACTATTTAAAGAAATGAATTCGATAGTTTCGTTCACTATCAATCTTAGTTCAGTTTCATAATTGAAGACCTTAGTGTCCCTCTTGAAACAAAATGAAGTCCTGTATGTTAGTCCTTGCACTAGCCCTCTTCGGGGCGATCGTTATGGTAAGTCATTTCGGATGGGAAATAATAAGAATGACAGTCAAATAAATTCAGGATATTTTGACAGACCAACGCTCACGGTGGGAAGGGAAAGGGAGGCAAAGGCAAAGGAATGGGTAAAGGTAAAGGTGGATGGGGAATGATGATGAACATGACGTGTTTGGATGACCCCATGAATCTGACCAAGATGTGGGAAGGAAAAAAGGAGTGCTGGGGGGAAATGAAGGGATCCACTGACGATAAGAAGGAAGGTGGAGAGGGCAAGGAAGGTGGCGAGGGCAAGAAATGTGACAAAAAAGGAGGCTGGGGAAAGAAGAACTTGGTATGGAAAAAGCATCGGCACACATTCGAACTTTTTCCTCTAGAGTTATTGGAACTGATAAGATTTGAATCTGATTTTAGTGTGTGGAAGTCTGCTCGTGGAAGAAACAAGAAATGGTAATCCACTCGCATTATTTAGTGTGTTTCAAAATTGTATCTATAATGACTTATTCTGCCACAGCTGAATGCTGATGGAGATTACAACATTGCCGGAGCTGAAACGCTGATGAAATCAGTCGTCTCAGGCAAAGCTCTCCCAGCTGTCAAAGCTGCAATTGATGCTTGTGCATCTGAGATCGGTAAGTACTCTAAAAGATACTATTATACACCGTACAAATTATAATCGGGTCAGAAAAGAGACTCATCATTAACTTGGAACCTATAGGAGACAAAGCTACTCGAATGGATAACAACTGTGAGGGCTATTCAAAGTTTAAGGAATGCATGACCACAGGTTTCATTAAGGTATGTGGGTAACACGAATGAACTAGTGTGTTCAATGTGACTAACGATATTGGACCCTTACAGGCCTGCGGAAATGAGGAGAAGGTGAAGAAGATGAAGGAGGAGTGGAAGAAGAAGATGGAGGAGTGGGCTGAGAAGATGAAGAACAAGAAAGAAGGAGGAGAAGATGCTGCAACGCCACCCCCAGCAGAGGCAGATGCAGATGAATAGATTATGGCGATATCAGTGATATATAATCTTTGTCATTCATCTTAAATCAACGTGTACCTTTAAAAATTTGATTTTTGCTCAAACCGATAAGTCACTCTATCTTTCAATAAATCGTCGAATTCGTATCTGACGAACCTGCATTTGATCTACATGACTTTTTAAAACTAAAACCAACAAAGGAACCATAGGTCATAGTGGCTTTGCTTATTTGGACATGAATTGAGATTTAAACTTGTTGCAGCTGAATTTCCACTGCCTGTGGTGGTCGCGTTACAGAAAACAATTCACGCAACGATATGATTTTTTAGGAAAAACCGTCCAACACGAATGCTTCACAGGATACAATCATAACAATGAAAAGCCTTTATGTTGGACTTTCAGGCAATAGTCAACAATGAATCTCAATTTTTCCCAAATCATATTATGCGACTAATGAACCTTCGTAAATCACAAGAGCTAATTCAATGAAACTTGTTAGCGATGTACACAAACACAAACATACCAAACCCACTATTTGCGAACTAATGCACATTCTTGATAAATCAACTTTCTCCAATCTTCGCACTTTCCGGTGAAAAACTTGGTATTTAGTAAAGAATGAGACAACTGACCTTATTTTGAGCACCAGGAATTTTGTTAGTATCAGCGGAACTCATGACGGAAGGTTTGTTGTCGCCGGTGTGGTCGACTTGAGCGTTCTTCGGACTGTGGAGAACTCCGTTAATGTTATTGTTGTTGTTTACGTCGGCGGAGGATGAGGAGGATGGCGCGGAGAGATTGTGAAGGGAGAAAGTTCCCGCGCTTAGCCAGTCGGACTTACTCCACGGGAGCTCCATGCCCTCCTCATCTTCCTCCAGTCCCTCCAGCACTTCTTCAGTTCCTCACTCCCGTTCTCCCCTGGATACGCTTCCAGCAAACAACACGTGGAGGAGTCCCTTAGTGTATTTCCTGGATAAAGTGGCTTTTAATTAAGCAGCTGTCTCTCACGTGTGTGTTGTTTTGCATTAATCTCTTCAAGGCTGAGGATGCCGGTTGGAACTGAGAGACGGACAACGTAGCAGTGAGTGTTGTGTGCACCTGGAAGTTTGGAATTGAAGCGGAAACGATTGAGGAATTTAACGAGAGAAGTTGGATCAGCTGACTGTTCGGTTGTGATTTTAAACTTGGGAATTCTGAGAGAAATCGGAGCTCTGGTTCTTGTGTGGTGGTGTGAGATGAGTTTGCACGGAAGTTCCTCGAGAGTGTTTGCAATATCAACAAGAATATCGGTATGCAGCAGACATTGGATTTTGAGGATTAAAAATAATCCTCATAGGACGTTTTCACAAGGAGCGTTTGGGAAGTGTGGTGGTGAAGTTCGGAGTGTGAATCAAAGGTGGATGATGAGTAGTGGTGGGGGTGTGGCTGCGAGGAAGAGTGTCGCTGAGGATGAACCTGAAGATTCTCCGGAGATTAAGGGAATGACTTTGACTTGTGTATTAAGGGACGAAATGAAGACAGAGGAGTGTGAAGACGTGTTCCAAGGGTGGAAGTGGCTGACTCAGTTTGGACCTCGATATTCAGTGTCTGGAGAGAATGTGAGGATTATCCATTCGCCAGATGATTTCTACAAGTGTCTGTTGGATAAGTCCAAAACGGCGAAGAGTAGGATTAGCTTGGCTTCGTTGTATTTGGGGAATGGAGAGCCGGAGAAGCAATTGGTGGGTTTGATTGTTTAATTAAGTTGTATTGATTGTTGTCTAATAATGTTTCTTTGGATTAGGTCGCCGCTATTGAGAAAAATGGAACGGGGAATAGCAATTTGAAAGTTAAAGTTTTGCTGGACTTTACGAGGGGGTCAAGAGGTCAAGATAATTCGAGAACGATGCTTGTTCCTTTGGTTAATAATTGCTACGATTGCCAAGTGAGTTAAAGCTGATATTCTTTCTTCTTGGATGTAGTAAATTGGATTGAGATGAGTTTGTGAATTCTGTGTTAAGGTGTACCTGTATCACACGCCGGCTCTTAGAGGGTTAATCAAGCGTTGGCTACCCCAGAGATGGAACGAAATTATTGGATTGCAGCACATGAAGATTTATATATTCGATGATAGCGTTATCATTTCTGGGTATGTTTCGAAATCAGATTTAGCCATTTCATGTATGTTTCTTCTTGTTCGTGTATTAGTGTATTATAAAGAAAATGTGTATTTACAGTGCCAACCTGTCAACGGATTATTTTACGAATCGGCAAGATAGATATGTGGTGGTTGAGAATTGCAAGGACTTGGCGGATTTCTATGATAATTTAATTAATAAAGTGTCAGACTTTTCTTTCCAATTGGATGGGAAGAATGAAACGACTTTGAAGACTGGTTGGAAAGTTCATCCGTCTGAAGGTGACTACAACAACTTCATTACTGCTGCGAAAAAGCACATCGTTCAATTTTATGACGAATGTCGATCAGCTACTGAAGACAGTAATTCTCAACTGGAAAATGATTCCGCAAAACGGCCTGTCTCGAGAGAAGACACATGGATATTTCCTTTAATTCAGATGGGCAGTATTGGAATTTCGTATGATAAGGATGCAACATGCAAAGTTTTTGGAGAGTCACCGCCAGGAAGTCATATCAAATTAGCTACTGGGTACTTCAATTTAACTTCAGAGTATGTGGATAAAATTCTTCGGAATCCGAATACTAGTTACGAGATCCTTATGGCTCATCCAAAAGTGTGTTATAAAGCGACAAAAGCTGCATTATATTTTAATATTCACACAATACTTAAGTTTGTTTTAATGTTAATAGGCGAATGGATTTTTTGGTGCTAAAGGATTTGCTGGTGGAATTCCAGCCGCTTACACGTTACTAGCAAAGCAGTTTTTAGAGAACGCAAGTGCCATGAATCAACTGCATCGCTTGACTATGAAAGAATATATACGACCAGATTGGACTTATCATGCCAAAGGTTTATGGTTTTATCCTTCCAATGGAAGCAAACCGTCGGTCACACTAATCGGGTCGCCAAACTTTGGTGAGTTTCTATTTTATTTAATGTTAAAATTTTTTTTAAATAAGTCTTAATGAACTTTTGGGAATTTTGAAGGTCATCGATCAGTGTACAGAGATCTCGAGTCACAACTTTATATCGTGACAGCAAATGAAAACCTCCAGAATCAGTTAGAATCAGAACAGCAACATCTATTTGATTCTAGCAAGCCATTTGTTTCAACCGAACTAAGTCAGCCTAGTCGTGTTGTACCTTTGTGGGTACGTATGGTCATCGTGTTCTTTAGAAACTTTTTCTAACTCGCATTTTCGTATTGTTTATCCTCATTGAATAAATGCGAGCAAGTGTCTTCAAGGTTCTTTTCTAATAAAGATAAAGTTTACACGATAATTTTCTTTGTCAGCTGTGTTTTAATATCATTGCATTCGGTTTTTAGAGTAGTCATTTGTCAGGAAGGGCTGAATATCTTTGAGTGCGTTAGTTGTAGTGTTTGTTAGGTTCAAAAGTTGCGTGCACGAACCTTACTTAGCATTAGTAGTGTAGTAGTAATAAATGAAGCTTTTAGCAGCAGGTAGGACAGCTTTTAAAATGTAACGAAATGTTTTCGCAGGTGTTCAGCTCAACTTTCATCCCATGTCAGCCGTCGAGTTAGAATATTGAATGACTTTGATGAGACTCCTGTGGGCAGTGTGCCACGCGTGTTTTATGTCCCTTCAACTCATGTAACACACTCCATGCGCTATTCCGGATGTGTTGTGTTGCAACTCACAATCAATATCAATTAATCTCTATCATTTTCTTCGTGAAAAAGCACTTGAAGCAGTAATAAACTTTCGCATCCGGCTACATCAACGAGAAAACATAATAACCAGAGTCTTATAAGGCAGTGCTGATCAAGATATTTCTCCCGACAAGAGTGCAATTAACTAATTTGCCCATCTGCACAAACCAACCAGGTTTTCCCACCTGAGCCTATATAGTACATGCATCACCATCCACGATAAATGGACAAACAAGTTGGATAGTTGGACTCATTGTAGGCAATGTGTTCATTCATTAATTTTCATGGTTGGCTTATGGTCTTGAATGAGTTGTGGCTGTGTGTACTTGTACGGGTAAAAAGGAAGTGCCTTTGAAAGAATGTTGTAGCACAGTGAATGGTTTCACATGTGTGAAGCCGGATCATATTTCTTTCCTACTCACTCTTCTGAATCTCTGGATACAATTGTGCTGAACACTCATGTCTTGAAGTGTTTGAAGAGGTTCAAAAACTGAGATTCAAGTTCATTGGGGACAAACACACGATTTGTAACATCTCATTCACAGACTATATGTAGAGGGAGATGAGCCACCAAAACTCCGGTGTTTCATAGAACTTCCTTTAGTTCAGTGGAAACTGTTGTGTCATCGCTTATTTCCGTTTAACTCTCTGAGTATCTTCATTTGCAATGAAACTCTTCAACTCGTTGTCTCATATATTTGGAGTTGCATTAGCACTCAGCATACTCGTGTTAATCACCGAAGCTCTGCTGAGCTCGGATGTGAAGTGGACGCATGAGTTGAATCTGGATACGGATTTCAGTATAAAATGGGACTCGGAAGATCCAGACTTCCTAACAATGGAGATAAGTGGGCCTACAACCGGTTATGTGGGGATAGGCTTCTCTCCTCGAGGTGACATGGTTGATAGTGACATTGTAATTGGATGGGTTGATGAGATGGGGATTCCTCATCTGAAGGTGATCAGTTAACTACCTTTCATTAGAATGATGCTAAGTGACACGTAGTTAAAAGTGTTGAATGGTTATTAATATAGGATTACCACGGGGTAGGGAAAACATCCCCTGTGGAAGACACCCAGCAGGACTACTTCTTAATTGCAGCGTCTGAAAGGGAGAACAGGACTACAGTAAGGTTTCATAGAAGATGGGAAACTTGTGATGAGCAACATGACATCAAAATTGGCGTATGAATTTTAATTGAGACTTTTTATTGCCAATTACACGGTGAATATTATTGACAACAACTGCAGAATATTCTGGCCACCGTTCAGAATTGAAATTGTATCTGGTTCACGTATGCATTAGGAATGCAAGGGGGAGAATGTTGCATCAAAAATTAACTGCACTTGTGCAAGTAACAAACAACACGTTGCATAATAAGACATTTTTTCTGACATTTAAGTTTTTGCGATGGTAATTAAAGGGCTTAGCAGAGAATGAAGGGTTTGTGCAGTTAAGTGAGATGCAAATAATGTGTAGTGTTGGTCTTAATTAGTTTTTACATCACTCGAACTCATTAACTCATTACTTGCTAATATGTAATCTGGTTTTGATTCTGTAGGAAGGAAAGAAAAGGGTAGATCAAGTAGGAAGAATTAATAAGGGTGTAAAAATGTTCGGTGCGAGATGCTTGGTAATTTAGTTAAGCCGAATGCATATACTCTCTGCAGGTATTTAGAGATGGTGGTGAACTAATGAACTGTGCCCCAAAATGCATATCATATGGTTACTCATTTCAGTTTTATTATTATTATTATTGAGTTCATGTAAAAGACTTTTTGACTACCACGTTTTCATGAGATCGTGTGTTTTCTGACGGAAACTACTATTTTACTTACTGTCAATTAGCTTAATTTGAATTTCTTGTAGGAAGTAAACTGCATTTTGTGCATTTTACGGAATTTTAAACTTTATTAATTGTGCAGATTGCTCTGTGGTGTAGTGGTGTCCCGCAGACTAAATTCTCGAGAGAAAAAGCAAGTGAAGTATAGTAAAGCGGAGATCAGCAGTGTCTTACGTCTGAAGTTGTTGAGATTGAGTTATGAGTTGGGTGAATGAAAGAGGTGTGACTGGGCTAGATGGTATAATGATGAAAGACGTAAAATTGTAGAGTGAGATGATGGTGACCCGATTTGTTTTGTCCATTTATGATTAGAATGACACAATGAGTCTCATATGGGCTTGGCACCCTGATGATCCCGACATGACATCGTCTGTTTTTCCGTGGCATGGGATTTCATCTCGAGGCACAAAGAACGTGTTCATGAGGCTCCCTTCGAAACCCACATTGTTTCCGGATGGAGATGACGGTCTCTCAGAACTTCCGCCTCCGATGAAGTACTGGGATTTAACAGTAGAGAATGTATGTTAATCCCCCTTCTTCGTGTGAAATCTGATCCTCCAGCATGTCTTTTAACTCCCCAATGACATTTCATGAAAAACAGGTGGACGTGGATGGATCTGAGGACTCGTTGTTTGTGTGTAAAATGTTCAAGTTCAGCAATCGCCTTCACTACAAGTACCAAATGATTGGAGTAAGAAGACTTCTTGTACTTGATTCATATTTATGTCATCACGAGGACTTATTTAAGTCTCTGTGTGTGAGATCACAGACAAATGGATGGGAAATAAGGTTTTTGCATGTGGTTTTATAAGTTCCGACCCATCCTAACTGAAGAGAATGAGGGACACATCTTTCGAATATTAATCTATCAGTGTGACTTCCCTCGGGATTTGGATGAAGACACAGTAGAGATGAAAGATATCAATGGGAAATCTATGGAATGTTTAACCCACGATGACTCTGGGCAGAACTATTGCAAGTCTGTGTTTGTCTCGTGGGGTTTGGGATCTGAAGGTATATACTTTTTTGTGCAGTAGGCAGTAACTTGAACTAATGCGAATAGCTCACATATTACTCCTCGGATCATTAATCCTGGTGAACCAGTTCCTGGAGGGCTGAGCTGTTTGTCTAAATTTGGAATTAATTTATTACAGGAGAGATGCTTCCTTCGCATGTTGGGCTGCCTATTGAGGATGACACGGGGAGTCCTTTCACATACTTCAAGCTGGAGATTCACTACGATAATCTCCTCGGAAAGCAATGTGAGTGTGTGAAGGCTTATGATGATGGTACTGGAATGATTGCATCGTGTCAAAATTGTGAAATTGTGATTCAGTGGAGGTTTAAGTTGAACACTCGTGTAAATCGCTAAGCGTGTGATGATATGTAATAGTTTTAGACAGTTCGGGAATTCGAATATTTTACACTAATCAGCCCAGGCTTTACGATGGAGGACTTCTTAAGATTGGACATAAAAGGAGTCCATTTTTAGCTGTTCCTCCGGCACAAGAAGGTTTTCGCGTGTACAGTCTTTGCTCAGACGGATGCATTCGAAGGGTAATTTTATTACTAGTCGTGAGTATAGTTCTGTTGAGATAGATTTGTGGCAAAAGTATACAGGCGTGTGTGTGGATTTTTAGGGCATTCCTGAGACGGGGCTGAATGTAATAAGTGTAATGCTTCATGGTCATTCATCCCTTAAAAAGATTCGACTTCGGCACATTCGAAACGGCAAAGAGATGTCTACTGTGACAGAAGTAAATTGATATATTACGGGGCTCAAGATTTATAGGTTTAGTGAAGTTTGGCATGTCTAAAAGACGGTTAATAATGTGACAGGATAACAACTACTCGCACCTCTACCAACAGTACAGAATAATGAAAGATGAGGTGCGAATTTTGCCTGGAGATGAGCTGCTTTTAGAATGCGAGTACAACACTCTGGGGAGAGACAAGTTTACTTTCGTAAGAGTTTGTATTTGATTGTACGAGAGGTTATTGATGTAATTACTCTACAAGGGTTCATTACCTACTTGATCAGGAATTATTGATGATTGTGTTGTTACATGTTAGATGTGGTGTGTGTAACCCACCCACGGATAATGATTTGTGTCTTTGGGATATATACTTTTGTATGTAATGTAATTATTGTTTTGAATATCTTTATTCTTTATATGTAGGGCGGCTTGACTGTTACAGATGAAGAAATGTGCCAAGCCCTGTTGTTACATTATCCTCGAGCGAATCTCGTTGCGTGTGAGAGTAAAGTTGAATTCCAGTCTTTCTTCGGTGCATTTGGGATTCGAAATGTTGTTGGTGAAGGGTTGAAGCGAACACCTTACGATTCTATGAGGTTAGTAGATGAGGACATGAGTATGTGAGAAGGCTAAAGAGTATTTGGTTAAGTGAGATTTGATGAATTGACTGACATAATTTAGGGAAGGAAGGGATCTCATTCCGCCCCAATTCCAAGTTGAATTCTCTAATAATGTGTTGGATGATGAGAGAAGTGGAGGAAATCCTTTCGATTCTGTGTTAATCACGGAACCTGTCTCATTTTATAATGTGTCTGTGGGAGAAAAAATGAGAAGTACTGACTGGAGACAAAAACACGTGGCGAAGAATCTGGAGAATTCTTGGAGAAATGGGAGACACTTTGTGTACTGTGAAGGAAGGAAGGAAATTCCTTTTGATGTAATAAATGATTATGACTGATTTTTTTGATCTGTAAGATGTCTTGTATTGATGAGTACTGATGTATCGTTTCAGAAACACGTGGGTAGCATAAGAAAATTCCAAAAATACAGAAGACCCTCGACTTCCTTGTGCCGAAGGGAATCAAAACGATCGCTGGGCTGTCGATTGAAAGGGAATTTGTTAGTCACGTTGATTACCGTGATTGCTTTTGCATTTTAAATAATGTTGAGCAAATCTTTGGAGGGCTTCAATGAGATGTTATCGTTAAATGTTGTCTCACAGTTGGTGGGTATGAGTGTTGTGTAATTGAGTACGTCCTAGTTTGTGACAATGGACATGTGTGTGTATGTATTAACGAATGGAGAATGATTGTTAGTACAGCAGGGACCAAGTGTCCAAGTGTCCAACTTAATGGGACGTGGAGGAAATGGGATGATGAATTAACCCAAGTTTACTGTGAATTAGGTGGGTTAAGATGTTAAGATGTTTCGTCACATTAACTCGTGTAATTTTGTGTCTCAGCAGGTTGTTTCCTATTGGGTATCAAAGTATTAAAGATTTTAAAGGAGAGTCAAAATATCACGCAAATAATAATCCTTTTTGCATAGTTGGGTGGATAAGAATTTGTGTGTGTACGTGTTAAGTAGTCTCACACGATCTTTACAAGTTACAAAAGTAATCAGAAGACTGACATGTTTGATATTTCTATTAATAAAAGGTAGTGGAACTGATGTACCGTGTCGTGTATATTGTAATTTAACAGTTTATAGACAAGTCGTAAAGCAAAAGATGATTTAATGTCTCATTTTTTATGGGTTAATAAAATAGTTCTCTAATCAAAATGGATTTTGTAAATGAGACGAGATGACTTTGCGAAACTTAATGCGCTACAATTAAACGATATTGATTCGTGAAGAACTCATTATCATTACTATTGGTGCATGTCGTTGCATGAACGCGTAATTTACATTTGGTCAATTACTTCTTTTGTGGCTACTAATCTTTTGTAGAGTAGAAGCTGCCTTCAAGGATCGTACAAACAAGTTGATTAAGGGGTTCTTCTCAGCTTATGAATATACGAGGTACGGCTTACATACATAAAGCTTCGTGTAAGTTTATGGGAATGAAAAGAAGCCAAGAAATTAGCGTGATGGGTCAATATCAAGTGAAGTAATCGGACAGGAGATTGACATTCTTTGATCTACATGAATTATGTGTAACAATAAGATCACCAAGAAGTCTACACACGTGACGAATGTGAAGATCACCAGATCAGTTGCATTCCACGAGCACTTGAACACGTAATTGTTAGTGTTGACATCGTTTAAATGTTTAAAGGCCAACAACAAGTGAGCCAGTGAAGCTGGCCAACTAATTAAAATTCTTCTTCATTAGAGAATGATTGGAAAGAAGATTCTGAGATGATAAAGTGGTTTACCATTTGTTGCATAACAGAATTTATAGCTTTTTCCAAAGGTGGATCCGTACGCTTTAACCCTTGGGGCTTGTAGAGTTCTTTGTGTTGTTGTTACACCTAATCATTATTAAATTGACTGTTGATGAGCAATTAGAAAAACAACATCGTAAAACACTTTGAAAGTTTTGCAATTTGTAATGTCAATCAGAGACTCCGACTGGGTGTCAAGGGGAGACACGAAGAGCCAGGAATTTATTTGTGGAGATGTGGAAAATGTCGGAAACCACTTACGATTTGCGTATGGGGGAATTCACGTATTTAATTGGAACATAAGAAGGGCTGTGTTCGTTTCATGAGAAGTTCTTGACTTAAGCAATAATGCTAATGGGTGCGGTGGTCAGGTAGAGAGTAATTATTGTTCGTTTAAAAGAGTATATATATTATAGAGTCGAGTAGAAGCTTCCTGCTAATCCTTTCTTGAATATAAAATGTCTGAGCCGTCAACCTTGCAGGTAGATGTAATTTACGCAATCTCGAATCGGAAATGGTGTGTGCAAAAAACACGGTGATGATGATGTAGATGGGCTTGTCCCAGACAGACTGAGAGTAGAATAAGGCCAATAATGAAGTAGTCAAAGATTTCGCGATGTTTTTTATGCATCAGTTTAAGGCTTATCTGGGACTGAACCCTTTACGACCTTAAAAATGATTGTCATCCGAAGGTAATTTGATCTTTCAATAAATCAGGTAGCAATTATTAGAGATTAATAAGTGAATGAGATGTGGATGGAGTGGAAAGATTATTATGAAAGTTTCCACTATTGCGAAATAAAAGTGTCGGTGGTGCTCTTGATTCTTGAGTGACGAATGAATGCATAAAATATTAGAAACAAATGAGACTATAAGGAGATCAAGAAGCAGGTAAACCGTCAATTACAAACATGTGGAATGGCCTACTGACTGACTATACCTGTGAGTAATATTGACTACTCACTCTCCTTTCTTGATACGATTATCAAATCATTAATAATAAAGAGCAAGGCTACATAATTGTTTGAACTTGTGCTCGTCGTGAAATGCGATCATTTAGAATATTGCATTGAAAATATTCCTCGCCTATGGCCCTTAGAAGTGATATTATAGAACAAATGGCAAATTAACAGTGTACGATCTTTGTATTTTAAATAGGGAGTGCGTAAGGAGTAAACTAGTCCACTTGATTAAACTCCCAGAGGAACAATGACACACACACAAATCCTTATAGGAATGTAGTTGCATTCAATAGGTTGCATGATTGCATCAAATGACCTATGGCCTATCTTCTTAGAAGTAATCGAAGTCTTGTGAATTCATTTAAGCAATTATACGAAGGTAGGCCGATTTGGTCCACACCCTTACAATTCCCTAGTGGTTAGCTAACTACTACTGCTGTGTAAGAAGCTCTTTCTACCTTCCTGCTGCATCCTTCATGGGACTTAATGTGTGTGTTTGTGCTCCATTTACACTTAAGTCAATGAATGTGGATTTGAATTGGTGTTCTGGTACTGAATACTCACCCACTGATCATCTCCAATATCCAATATCAATTGATAATGAATGAGGTTTGTCTGATGTAACTTTCAATTAAAGGAGGCGTGTGTGCCAGTGTGGATTATAGAATATACGTCACCTTAGAGTTAGTTAGACCTGCCCTTTATTTGCGATCTTCTTTTGAGTGGATACCTTTGGAATAGTTTTGGACTGTACTATTGTTACAGATATTGACTTTCACTATCTGTGGTACACTGCGGTGCTTAAGGTACGTGGAGATGAGGTTATGGAGCCCAGGTAGGGAGTCACTTTGAGGGGAGATGATGACGACTTGCCTGTCTCACGCCAACCATATATAAGCACAAAGGGCAGGTTTTTTCAGCATCAAGTCCTCAGTTAACAAACTACTTCCAACGAGCTAACAGTTCTGCTTCTAA
>JAQGAB010002124.1:0-13115 GCA_034696565.1 Isotomurus graminis
TTATCCTTATGCATCCCCGTTTTTTGGGGATAACTTTGGTCCATCCCCGGTTTTGCAATGCTATTCTTATGAGGGGCAAAAATGGGGCTAAAACCGGGGACAACTTTGTTGACATCAATTACACACCCGGCTTCCAGTGTCACTTCTATTTATAACAAGCACATATTGCTCTTTGGATTCACTTTATAAGCCACACCGTTGTGTAGTTAGGTCACAAAGTTGTTTCTTAATTCGATACAAAGAACCTCGAGTTCAACAGCTCATTGACTATTCATCCAGAATTTATATCGCATATAATCCACTAAGCAGAAACGGAGAGACATCCCAATCACTAAAATCACAACCATTTAATGAACTTACAAGAACTAATTTCCCAGTCGGTGGACTGTCTAAATACGCCAAATCTTGCATCAAATTAAATTATTATAAATAGGCACTCTAATTAATTAAACATTCCACAGTAGATAATTCATAAATGTAACAATCGTCTGATCCTTTTATTCAAAATGCTTGAACAACTCGTCACAAAAATATCCATTACATGTAAGTAATTCGCCAGTCTTTCGTTTTTGCTCGTAATTGCCAGTTAAGTAAATACTGTAAGGTCCCTTAATTCTTCCTCCTGGATGAGTCTCCCTGGTCAACAGGCACTTCAATAGCTTTGTACGTGTCCACAAGTGCTTGAGCAGCAGCTCCAGTGTTATTCCACGTAGCAAAGATCATGAGAAGGAACCAAGTCTGCCAGCTGAGAAAGCACATTAAATACTTCACCAGTTTAAGGCCGAACATCATGTTAGGTGGCAAGTATTTCTGTGGAAGACGAAGTAGGAAGGCTACAGCCAGTCCAAGGTCCAGGGTTGTCTCCAGGAACCCTCCAAACCCTTGACCCAACAGGGTCCTCAACACAGGCCCCACAAAGTAAAGTCCCGCAGACATTCCCAGGCCGATAACAAATGGTTCCAATTCAAACTCTCTGAACCTCTTGTAGAAGAAGTAGGCTATTGTTCCAATGTGGATGAAGAGGTAGGGTGTTGTAATAAAGTGTTCGTACTTGAAGGCAAAGTACAGTCCGGGGATGAAGGAGAGAGCCATGAAGAGATACCTGTTGGCTTGGCTCAGGTATGAAGTCCAGTTGGACGAAGATGAAGGGTCACTAAAGGTCTCTGACAGCTTTGAAAACAATTTGGTCGTTGCGACGAACAAACCAACTCCCACGAAGAAGAAGATGAGGACGATTAAGTCAAGAACTCCTCGGACTTCAGGGGACATGAAGATTAAGTAATAAACCATCCATGAGGTGAACAGCAGACATCCTCCTTCCAGGGTCCATACTGACGACGCCTTGTAGTAACTCCTGAACCGGTGAACAAAGTCCCGAAGGGGTGGCGATGATTGGAGAAACGTGTCCAGGGGAGATTGAGACATCCTTAAGGGTTCTCTCCACCTGAAATATATTTTTAACTGTTAGAAGACTTCTTAGGCACTGAGTTTAAGGGTCCAAAGGTACTTACAAAGGCTACTGATGAATAATCAATCGAATGCCGATGTACTCAGATGAAATATTTGCTCCTCCGCAAATGATTAAGTCTCCTCTCCTCTGGAAGAAGAATATTCACTTACAAATTTTAATTCCCAGTTTAAAGTTGTATGAGCTAATTTAAAGGTCACGAAATACTTACAAAGGGCAACGATGAAATATTAAATGCACTTATAACAAAATGCCTTAATGTTTTGACAGGTGATTTCTACTGAAAGTGATGTTGTTTTGGTCTGCGGCTGGGTTCACACATGACTTTCACATTATGTGTGACGTGAGCAAAGATCAGCCCATTTAAGTATATTCCCCCAGGTGGTTGAATATTAAGCCATGTGGGCTCAACAAGTTGATCATTGAGGGATAGTTCACACACTCATAGTGGAATGAGAATTTAAGATGCAACGGTCATAATCTTAACCTATTCCTATATAGTCTTAGCATGTGAAGAATATTCCCACACGCACTTAGCTTCTTATTAGACCACTTAATCGTGTGATTTAAGATGAAACAACAAAACTATTAGCCTAAACTTCCTTGCAATCTTTGTTTTTGGCTGGGAATGTAAATATAATACAGTCTACCTACAGTCTTTATGTGTTAAACAAGCTGATGTTCCAGAATGCATGAGACCTATTTCGTCAGCATTAGGAGTAAAACCATGACCCGAACTGACCTAATTTAAATGTGTCATTCAACACAGAGGAATATGAGAACGCAATTATCTCTGGAGACAATGGTAGAATAAAAAGAATCACTGCATCTCACTGCACACTCACTTTTCTGCATTTAAATCAAACAGATCTAGAAAGTGTGCTGCAGCATTTATTTAAAACTTCACCATGCAATTAACCACTGGGTTATTAATAATTATTCTTTGTTATCTCCATCCATGGCTTATACAAGGAGGAATTGTTCCCACAGAAAATACCTGTGGTAATTAACCCTCAGCAATGTAAACCCCACTATAAAATGTACTAATTGAAAGTCTTCACTATTTTAAATCTTAGCTGGAGGAACGCTGCACGAAGTAAGAATTACAGAATGCAACGGTTTCCCTTGTAAAATGCGGAGAGGAAAGGACTACTCAGTGGAAATTGACTTTACTCCTTGTACGACTTGATTTAAGGTCAAAAGAATGTTTTAAATCTTATTTTATGACTTTGTATTCTTCACAGCTCGAGACACAGGAGCATTAACAATCCGTTGTGATACGGTGCTTTATGGTAAAGCCTACGCCATTCCGGAACAATCAATCTGTGGAGACTTGTCCCCTGAGAAGTGTCCCGTGAACAGTACCACTCGCTATACGTACAAAGTCAGTTTTAACATTCCATACTTTGTCCCCCCGGTAAGAACTTCACACCTACATTAATTAGTTACAGACGGTGCATGTATGAATTATAATACAGGGCCACTATCCAATTCGATGTTGGGTCCAGGATGACCTGAAAGCAGATCAACTCTGTCTAAATGGAAATGGAAATATTGTATAACAAAATAACAAACTGATGACTTGACTTGTGGATTCCCAGTACAAATAAATTCAATAAAAAAGTACTTGATTTATGTGCTGAAGCCAAAATGCTATGCACGGGTTCATTCACTCTGTAGCAAGAAAACTACCCGTAGTATTCCTCATAAACCAAACCACGATGGAACTGTTTAGTATTTTGCACTCAATTATAAGAACGGTGAACCATCTGTACTTAATCATTCACCTTACAGAGAATCGATTTCCACTTACTAAGAAATGAAACCAGTATTATGTATTCTTCGTCGACTATATAAATGCTTCACTCACAAATACATCTCAATCACAGTCACAGGCCATACAAAATAATGAATCCAGCAAAAATCCTTCTTGTCACGGCTTTCTGCGTGATGACTATTTTCAATCAAAGTCATCTTGTGTCTGGGCAAGTCTTCAGGGACAACGGAAGTAAGTTTAAAATCTGTTAATTTAAAACAGGGCACGGTTAACAAACAATATTGTCTTTACAGCTTTGATAGTATGCGGGTCCTCCTTTGCAGCCATTGATTCTGGATGTGGAAGTTTAGGAGACTGTGAATGCGATACATACGAAATTAGTTGTTCCGCATATTGCTCCGAATTCAAAGCAAAGCAGAAAGAGTTAGAAAAACGTGCATTCACTTTATGTTGCCTCAAAGAACATTCAACCACCACCTAAAAAATTAACACAGAAGTCTTTTAACAAACAACACGGATTTTGTAAATGCCACAGATCCAGCAACCGCATGATGACTCTATAATAGATCAGTATCCAATAAGATCGATTAAAAATGCACCATTCTTTGTTATTTGAGGCGATTAACTTAAAACCGATACTCACAAATAATAAATAGTTTCAAAACTGCAATTTTGTTCGCTGCTATTCACCTCTTAAGAATTATTCATACCAGATTTCTCATCCACACTTGGCGACTTGGCACTTAATCTTCACATATAATTTCTGATGAATCATAATCTCTTAAACTGCTGCTGCTGCTGCGGCTGCTTACGAGCACAACGAATGCTTGAGCCAGTTGGAGCTATTTTGTTTATAAATGGAACACACGTCTAAAACGCACAAAATAAGAAAACTAAAACTGCTTAAGCGTGACATCTTCATAAACCAAATAGGCGAATGCCTTCTCGTTTATTAATACATAAAGAATTGGTGTAGGATCACCTGCTTAATGCAAGAAACTCGTTTATATCTCATCTAAAGGGACGACGGTTACATCAGGAAATGATTAAGGAGCCGTCGAAACTCCCACATGATAAATGGGTAGAATGTCAAAGCGTAAATGTTGAAAGTAGGGAACGATAAAGTGCCAAAGAGGTGCAGTGTTTTTGTCAAAATGCTAATTAGAAGCATCTCATCTTCATCTCACTACTTCCGCTGTGATACAACTGCTTATCTCTTTCAATATCTTCCCATCTTCAGTCCAATACACTCAAGGGGACTGTGGGGCAACATGCGATTCATATTGTTTCTTACCATCTGCCTCTTCAGTGCCCTACTGTTGGTCCCTGTGAGTAGCTACTCCGGACCTCCAGGTATTTTAGCTCTGCTTACACATTCATCAATCAACTTTTTCAATAACAACTCATTTCAGAGGCGTCTGTGTCATTCTACATCCCAAGTCGCTCAAGCGTTTCCTCGTTTCTTGAAACTCTCCGATGGAGTGCAAGGAACTTGTTCACCTCGTCTTTCCGTCCATCTCAACCGTTGTATAATTATTACACACCGGTCCACACAGTTTCACATCCACCCACGACCTTCCAAAACTCTTATGACGACTATTATACAGAATACAACTCTCCAGAAACCTTCCTTCCAGCGTACGAAGACTACTACGAATCCCCACCATCATTCCCATCTAGTTATTATAAAGATTCTCACCACCGAACCGTCTTCACTCACCACACCCAGCCTTCCCAGGGATGGACAAAGCCACAGAAGAACAAGACAAGACCATGCAAAGCAATCTACGACATGGACATCACCAAGCCAGAAGACATTGAAAGATACAAGTTACGGATCCTCAAAGTCATTGGGAAGGCAGATGACGAGACTGGACGGGTTGAAGTTAATGCCAAAACGCTGCTGACCCCTCCACTCCAACTCATCCCGCAAACCATCCGTCCCATAATCACTGCTGATGGACCTCCCTTCAACATCTCCTCCGTTCGTCAAATCCAAGCTGACTCCAGTGGAAACCGCATCAGTGACAAAGTAATCACTCCACAGGACTCTGAATTCTCATCGTCTTTAGCTGCCTTGGACTCCTCTGTAGATTCACTTAAGGCTACAATTACAATCTACCAAGTCCCCAGGCTCACAACTCCCCTCAGAGGCAACTTTGACCGGAAGCACAACTTCCTCAAGGGCCTGAATTGGGCTGAGGGCAACAGGTCAGCAGGACTTACAATCTCACCTATCGAAAATTTCTTCGAGGAGGATGCAAACTTTGTGGCTGACTTGTTTGGACGTCTCAGGGAGTTTAAAAGAACTGAAGGGGAAAGTGAGACGGTGGAGAGTCTCGTGGAAATGCCGAGTCTCGTTGCTCTGGTACAAAAGCACTTTGTAACTGAACCAGATCATTCTGAGCGGACTGTACTGGACGCAGAGTTTAATTTCGGACTCCCTGTAGTTAACTTCCGGTTCGGAAATTCATCTGCGCTCATGGAGTCTTGGAAGGAAGTAAGGCGACTCGAAAGAAGGAAAGTGGAGGCAGCAAGAGACGCTGCTCGACGGTTCGGGAACCTCCAAAGATTCAGGGAGTATGTTGGTAGCTTCCTTAGAGAACGATTAACGCTCCAGGGGAAGGTTGGGGCTGAGGCGTACTTAAATGTAGAGAAGCAGTTACAGGAGAGCTACACGATCAGTCAATTCCTCGTGTGTCAAACAAGTACAGGACCCTGTGGGGAGTGTCCCCTTGATCCAATCTTAATGGGAGCCATGTTTGCTCACTTCAAAAACTCGGGATCAAGTGGAGGAGGACGTATTAGAGGTACACCTCTATCCTTTCCGCCCCGGGGATAACTCTTATCTCTTTTCCTTAAGGAATACCCTTAATGCACTAAACTAGTGTTTGTAGACCAGCATTCAAAGCGTGATTACTTTTCACAGTATCATACTACGAGCATACAACTAATAAACTTATGGAAACCTTCACAATTCAGTTGAAAGTTTATTGATAATTCCATCATTTTTTGGGTTGTATTCTTACCTGCTAGACAACAATACTTCCAGCTATTGTCCAACAAGTTTCATTATCACCCGGAAGGACTGCCATTTGCCATACTAAAAATTGTACACCCGGTCACATAACTGAACTCATCAAGCTCCACGAGTTGATAAGAGGAAAAAGAAACAACAAATGAGTAATAATTAACGCATAACGACCCCGGAAATCTGCCTCTGTGCATATTACTTTTTAATTCGTGTGCATACTGCATTCTGTAATCTCAAGTTTAACTAAATTAACACAAGAAATATACTGTAACACGTGTATTTGCGGTATAAATAATGCATTTTTATGTTGTTAACTATGGGAAAACGTGTTTCAGGTTCATCAGTTGCATTGAATTCCTACAAAAATCCTAGTCCAACAACATTGCATGCTTAGTTGAGTATGGGCGGTGGTGTAGGTTTTAATTACATGTAATTACTCAGGACATTAATTGCTTAAGGAATCCGAGTCACACTTACCTTGTGTGAGTTACGAAACAACAGGAAGATAAGACCCAAAAGGTTAATAAAGCTCCATTGTCGTGGGACTTTCCTCCAGGATTCGCATAAAACTTGAGAGTTATGTATGATCCAGGATTCATTTGCTGGAAACAATGGGTGTGTTAAGGTTATCAGTGCTTCTTGTGTTCGTAAGTGTTCCTGGACTTGTGTATAGTGACTTGATAAACGGATGTTTGCCTAAAGATAAGTTGTGTGATGGCTACAATGGAAGACTTCCTTCACTTGGAAAGACGCTTGCGACTAAACGATGGGCAGAGTGTCCTCATGAAGATGGAATTATGTTGGATTGCAAATCCTGGGGTAAGCTGACACTCCCTTTCCAGCGTACTTTCGTGACCTCTGACCTCATCTTATAGTTTGTATTTTGTAGATAACAAAGGATGCATAGCCACGGAGTGCATACCGCAGTCATCTGGAAACCAATGTGCTTCAGTGACCTCAGAAGACTCGAATTCCTCAACCAACCACAGTTTGCAAGTGTTCCAAGAGTCCTGTGCCTCCAGTAAGAATAATAAGGAGAGAGTCTTATGCTGTCAACCAGAGTCTCAAGAATGTAATTACACATTCCATACTTTATTGCATAAAAATACTGAAGGTTACGTGAACTAATTACTGGTTGATTGTGGTGGCAGCCTTGTTGGTCGGTCGGTATGGAGCTGAGCCACATGAGTTTCCTCACCAAGCTTTACTAATCTTGAAGACACGAAAGGAAGGGGCACCTAAAGGGGAGTTCGGATTGGGTCAATGTGGAGGAACCATTTACAACGAGAGGTGGATACTCACCTCAGCGTAAGTCCCTTTGGAGTTTCTCTAAACGTTTAAGAACCTTATAAAGTGTATGCTTATTTCTTATTCTAGTCATTGCGTTGTGGACAAAAGACTCCATCCAACATTTAAGTACAAAGATTCCAAAAAGACTCTCAAGTACGGAGTGCCCATGGAAGGTCATCAAGTAGAAGTTATTGTAGGAACAAACCTTCCTGGAACTGCTCCACCATCTCATCGCTACAAAGTCCGGAGAGTTCTGATCCACGAAGCTTACACTAAACTCCTTAAGAACCAAAACAAAAGAATCAAACAGTCAAGGAATAAAGATCCTGACATAAATCAGTATGACATTGCACTCTTGGAACTGGATGAGGACATTGCATTCAATAGAGACACGTTAGCTCTCAAAATAGCTCCACGCAACTTCCTTCCTCAACGTACTGTCTAACATCTTAACTAACTGCTTAATGACTTCCAGAAAATCTTTAATAAGTAAATGAATCCACAGGATACTCTGATAAACTAATGATCCTTGGATGGGGAACCACTGCCTCGTTGGAAGTGATTGACTACCTTGTCAAAGGAGACGTGTCCATTCGGGATGAGAATGTCTTCTGCTATTACCAAAGTTTCGATTCAGCACAGCATTTGTGTCTTGGAGGAATCGTCAACGGAGTTTATGGAAAAAGTACGTGCATTTTCATGTGGTGTGAATTACAAAGCAGACTTTCCTGTAACAAACTCTTTGAATAATTTATTACAGGTGCCACTGTTGGTGAATCTGGTGGACCAGGTGAGCTTCTATCTCGTCAGGTTCTCATACATATTAGTAAGGCATTTCCTTATTACTTAATGTGTGTTTAGCTGTGTGCAGAGACAAACGAGGCGAAGCTGTGCTATGTGGGATAACTTCATTCGGCGGTGGGAGTGAGAAAAAATGCATTGAATCTCCCAACAATCGAACGTGTGTCCCCAGTGTGTATTCTGACGTGTCATTCTTCCGTAATTGGATTGTACAAAAGGCAGGTGAGAAGAACTAAAGATTGCAGAATATTCTAAAGCGAAACACTAACTTTAATTTATTCATCAGGGCCTCAAGACACAGGACGAACTAAATTCATAAGAACGCCACTCTATGGGATCAACGGTGGAAATGAATTAATGTCCCAGGTAAGACCTTAATGAGATCTCTTAAGCCATACTGAACTGTATAATGAAATTGTTCACGAATAACAGGTGAGGATAACCACTGGAGATGGGACCGTGTGTGGAGGTACTTTGGTATCTCCAGACACTCTGGTCACTGCAGTCCACTGCGTGTTTGATACAGACGATAATGGATCTGCGACAGAGAAATCAAAGATCCGTGTCACTTTCGGGAGAAAGAAGTTTGGAATCAAGTTAATGACTTTAACGGGAAAGTCGGGGAAAGAAGAGATGACCACGAAGAACAACGGATTCTACACGAAGTTCAGACGTACTGATCTCCAGACGCTCATTGAGGATCCGTACTTTGAGTCAGATATCACTGTCATTAAACTGACTTCAGGAGTTTCAGGATCTCGACCTGCTGCCATCTCTTCGTCTCCTATTTTTGAAACAAAAGGTACTTTCATCTTTATCATTTGCACGAGTATTTCCTAACAAATCGTGTGACTCCAGGGGACGCTAACGAAGTATCTTGGTTGAGAAATTCTCCTGGAGGACTCCAGCTGAGGAAGTTCCCAGTTGATATTTTAGGGACGGAGGAGTGTGAAAGTCGGTTCAGTCGGATATCTCAGAATAAACACACCTTCCGGTTGGGATCACGCGACGTGTGCATGCTAGAAAGATACTCTGGAGGGTCCTCGTGTGACCGCGAAGTAGGAGGCGGAGTATTCTGTGGAAACAAATTATGTGGAGTCCAAGTCTTCAGGATGTGTGACTTCTCTGCGCCAAAAATCCTTACTGACATTTCACATTTTTCTAGTACAATAAATAAAGTTATTAAAATGTAGAACACTTTGCCAGTCTTGTTTTATAATAAACATGTTGTTGTTACGTTTAAAACATTTTTTATGTTAATTTAGGCTAATTATGCACACACAACACTTATTTTATTGAACTCTTTTATTCTATTGGACCCTGTGGACGTGAAACACAGTTTACTTATTAATTTGGCTGAACTCTCAACGCATGAGAGAGAGATGATGGATAATTGCACGAACAAGGTTCATAAATCTCCAGGCAATTAACTTAGCAGGCATATTTCTTTCCATTGCGAAACCTTTATTCACACCACGCACAAAATGATGGAATGAGAACAAAATAATTATGGACGCGTTTCGACATTTCGTTGGAGCATTGGTTAGGTTTTTAGCAACTGCTCCAGTTCCCAGGAATTAGGTATTCTCCAACGACTGTAGCTTGTAAGAAAACCCAGTAATTAATTACTGTTCACATGAAAGCTCATCTAGAATGCGGAGCAGAAATTCCAAAATTCTGGAGATTCCCTTCCATTGAGAAAAACTGATTATAGGCTGATTGAAGAAACAGATTGGAAATGGAGATTCTCATGGGTTTATACATTTCTTTGGAGTAATTTTTTATTTAATAACCTCACTAGAAACTTTCCACCAGAACTTAAGTAGGAACGCGAGCACCTCAGAGATAATTGCTTATCATGATGAGGTTCACATGGAGTGGAAGTAATAAAGGACTTAAAGGAGGATGCTGGAAGAGTTGAGGTCACTTCTGGAGATTCAACAAAGGAAAAGGCAACTACTGCTGCCTGTTCCAAAGATGTCGCAGACAATGTTGAGCCATTCGGAGTTGGTAGAGCGGTTTTCGAAACCTCATCTCTTTGAGATAGGAAATGGAAACATATCTCAGTTTAAAGAGATCAGAAAGATTTTCTTTCCAACTACTCCAAATTCACTGCAGTTCGAGAGAGACTTTCCTTACTTCGAGGTTGGAGACTTTATGGCCGCCAACTGGTCTGTGATCTTTGGAATCGCTGGAGCGTATTTGATGGTTGTTTTTGGACTTCAGGAGTTCATGAAGGACAGGAAGCCTTTGAGTCTCAAGTGGAGTTTGTTCGTGTGGAACTGGATTCTTGGCTTAGGGTCCCTCGCTGGATTCGTAAGAGCGTTTCCCGAATTGTGGAAATTTGTGGGAAGGCCGCATGGGTTCTACGAGTCCATCTGCATCCCGTAAGTCTCCCAAAAAATGTTGTGCCTTTTAATGTCTTTTGAAAAGGGTAGTTGGTTGTTCTAGGAATTTCACAGACACTTACGCGATGATAGGAGTTCTGTTCACTCTATCCAAAATTCCGGAGTTAGGTATGGATGTCTTTAAGGTTGCACTTGAATTGCTTAATTAATTAAGCGTCTGATTGGATTGCAGTGGACACGGTGTTCGTGGTGCTTAAGAAGAAACCTGTGGAAGCTGTTCAATGGTACTGGTTGTAATCAAGTGTCACGTCAGGCTTTAACCTTAATGTTCTATCTATCTTGAGGTATCATCACGTGGTTACGATGGTGGGGACGTGGATCTGCACCCCTTACTGTGAACCCGTGACGCGCTACATGGTCACCATCAACTTCGGAGTAAGTCTGTGATTACTTCCTACTTGTTTGGTGTGTTTTAATGAATGTTGGTTGTTTGCAGGTACACAGGTAAGGGAAAGGTGAGACACGAAAGGTTCCAACAGGTCTTTTAAGATGTCCGTTGATTTCACATGTAGTATGATGTATCCGTACTTCGCCCTCAAAGCCATTGGAATCAAAGTCCCCAGGGGAGTCGCAAAGTTCATCACAACTTGTCAGTTCCTTCAGATGCTCATTGCCTTCGTGGCCAACGCGATGTCGGCCTACTACTACTGTAAGATTGAGATTCACTTAATACATAGGTCCATCTATTTAACAATTAACTGGTGAGTGTAGTGAGTGGGACAAGATTTTGTCATCGACATCCGGTGAGTCTCGTTTACATGCTCATCGTGAACGTCACCTTCGTTTGGATGTTCGGAAATCTCTTTCTCAATTTGGTTATCAAGAAGTCTCGATCAACACATCCCAAGGAAGGAAAGCAAGAGTAGGGGAGACGATGTCCAGACGATGAGACATTTGTTGCTCGACAGTATATTGAGATAAATTAAAAAGTCATGTTGCTTTCTGGTTCATTGTTTAATTCTCACGATATGCTGCAATTTTTTGTCGCGAGAACTCATTACTTCATCCCACGAAGTGTCAGCGTGCCCAAATGGTCGTATTGCTTAATTAAAAAGTAAAACCATCCACTACTCAGCTAAATACTTCCAAGTATCCTGGACATCTTCGCATCTTGTTCATCCGAAGAATATACAGATTGATTGTGTTCTTCTGGAAGTGACTTGGGTTGCATTATCAGGAGCAAAACTTCCGTTTCATGATACAAAAAACCATTTTTCAAAATATTCATTTACTAACTGGTGGGAACGTCGAAAAAGTGTTCAGTCTCCAATGGGACGCCCTAAAGAATTACAATGCCGATGCAGAAGACAAAATAAGGATATGAGGTGAGGTGAGGATAAACCTTTAGTACAAAAAATAAACGCTACGCTGATTAATGAGATGAAGACCTTCGTGGTTTTCATATTGAAAAGCATTTTAAACTTCCGTCTTATTTCCTGGGCCTTTATACACCATATAGCGCTAATCTGTATTCCTTTAAAATTACAATGTCCAAATGGCTAGTCTAAACAGCACTAAACACTAATATCAATTTTAATGAATGAATTATCTGGAAATAGTCACTTCGTCTAATCCAACAGCTCCTCATTTGCTTCCAGATCATTCGTCTAAAATGTCAAGAATCTGAGTTAGTCATGTGAACTCTTACATCCAAAAGTGTCAACTGTTGACTCACCAGGCGCACAAATTCCACGTGTCGCTGTGTAGTCGCTCTCCACTTCTCCTGAAGAACGCAAAGATCTAAGGAAATGGGAAAGTTGAGCTTCACCTTATTCAGCTCTGGATTCTGGGCTAAAACTTTTAAAACCAACTCCTCGTCCACCTGTGGTACACAATAAATAAATGAACATTCAACTTTATGGCATTTGATACGCAAATTCTGTGAGACACAAGGATTTAGTTAGCAATATAACTCACACACCTGTGCAGCGGATGAAAACTCAAGGAGCTTGAGATGCGGTAGGGACAGCGACGAAATGAGGCTAATGGTGGTGACACATGGACACCTGCGGATCACCAGATGCTGTAACGCTATACAGACATAAGAAGGATGAGTTTAATTGTAATAAAAATGACCTACACTTTGCTTTCATTGTTTTACAAACATTTCAAATTGCTCAAGGAAACTTCCTTGTTGATGACAATGCCTAATTCATCCGTTGTGATCCCTGTTACTCCAAAATCAGTCAAGTACTTGCAGTCAGGTATCTCCAACTCCTCCAGATCCTTCAATTCCCGTAGAATGAACTGCATGAACACATCATTCACCGGATTCGTACAGCGAATAAAGCTAAGGCTTTTAAGTCCTCTAAAGCCTCTGAACAGACTCATCCTGAT
>JAQGAB010002125.1:0-13111 GCA_034696565.1 Isotomurus graminis
ATCCCAGCTGATGGAGCTGACTCTGCTCTCCCTGACGAAACCATCCCAGCTGATGGAGCTGACTCTGCTCTCCCTGAAGACCTTGAACCAGTTATTGACGGGACGAGTGGTAATAGTGGTTGTAATTAATTTCATGTTTCTACATAATCTTCCGTTGTGATTAAATAAAAATAAAATACTGAATGCAGTTTTTCTAAAAAATGTAGCTAAATCAAAATACTGTCACAAAGTGACGGATAACAATGAGGTCGGAAAAGTTCGCTTGACATGACGGGATTTTGAAGCCGAGATTTTTCGTTGATCGGGCGACTATTCTACCAGTAAACTGTGTTATCATCTTTATTGTCTTAAGAGACCTTGATTAGGCTACTCGCCGAACACTCCACCCTACTAGACTGTCGGACTTCCATGTCCCAGTATTAATACATGTGGAGTTAACAAATGGGGAATTAATTAAAAGTTTAACTTTGGGATATGTGAGTAGCTAATCATTAAACGTGAAACTTGAACAGATAGGAAAAGAGACATTTGGCTTAAGCAAGTAGGAAAGGTACGTGGTCTTCGCGCATTTCTACCAGTTGTCTCAAAGTGACGGATTACAATGAAATCGCAAGATTAAGCTTGAGTCGACTGGGTCTTTAAGCCCAGACCTGTCGCTAACCGGGCGACTATTCTAGCATTTACCTACTACTAAGAACATTAAGCTACTCACATGTCAATACGTTTTGAAATTTTATTGTTACCAGATTTTGAAGATGTAAGGAGAGACATGTATAGTATTTTTGTGGTTGATCTTTTAATGCCATTATATGCTCCGTTTTTTTCATAATTCCAAAAACAAACATTGGCAAGGCTTAGGAGATTTTAGTGGGGAATTACCTTGCTTCTCTTTTTATACTCTTGACATTCGTTGCCAAGTAAGTTTTTTCTCAGCCGCAAGAAATAGTACTTTATAGCAATCTTGGTGTATGTACATAAGTTTGAACTTTTATAAACTAAATGTTCGAGATTGATGCAGCAAAGTGCTTAATTATAGAGGTTACATAAGTAACTGGTGCATATACGAGCATACGTGATTTGACGCTGTCCGTCAGCCCATTTAGAACATCGTTATTTTAAGAACCATCAAACCTATATATTTGATTTGTAATATAATTCAAACGGTTGTTAACTTGCAGGTTTACCTTTTTGTACTAAATATGTCGCAATCCTACTGTTTTTAAGTTTATCATTAAATGGAACTGCCAAATAGGTATATGACTACTTCAATTTCATCCTTGTTAGCCCAGTCAATTTGGGCTTATACGATCACATTTTCGTCTGTCTGTGTGTCCGTCTGCCTTTTACAACGATAACTTAAGAACGGAGATAGGTAGGATGCTGAAATTTTGCACACAGGGGCATAAGGGTAAACGCAGATTTGTGTCAACTTTTCAGCGTGATCGGTCAACCAGGTGACACACTAGGGTCCAAAACCCATGCGGGTCATATGTAAATAGGACCAAATTTGGAAGCTATGCTAAAACTTTGCATATATGACCAGAAGGCCAAAAGTAGGTTACTGTCAAACTTTTAGTGACCTCGGTGCTACATGTCAACCACTAGGATCCAAAACCCATGCGGCATGTAATATCAACCGAATAAAAGCGCAACTATGAAACAATTTTAAATCGGTAAATAAGAAGCAGCTTTATCTAACGAACCAATTAGAAACACAAGTCATGTATGGAAAAATTAACAAGTGACTTGAGAACGGAATTTTATGATTCAGGGCTTACATTTTAGGATCAGTATCCAAGTTATGTAACAACAAAAATGAACATGTTTAAGAACCCGAGTATTCTGTTGCCGATTGCAAAATTGTATATGATAAAAGGCCTAAGGTCGCTAGGGCTTCAAAGTGACAGCACAATTTGGCCGTGACATAGGATTCTAGTGCCTCTGATATCTGGATACAAGTTTCTGATTCCTGGCTGGCTTAAGAATATGACAATTTTGTTGAGAAATTGCTTTAGGCTGACGTACATAAGGAATACGATGGGGAAAGTATAACACCGTTCTGAATTAACGTACCAGAGAGTTTACCAAGATCAAAATTGTGGGACTATTCGGATTAAATTAAAATTACATAAAACCGTGGAAATTGGTTAAGTTGCATATAAATTACGTTGAGTAGGATTCAGCTTCCGTATAACTTGGTTTGTTTATTTTTATTCTTTTATTTCTTTGGTAGATTGCAAGCGTAATTACGACCTGGGAAGTCCCCAAAGTATATGAAATAGGTGTGTGCAACCAGTTTACGCAACTACATTAATGCATGTTTAATCTGAATGTGCTTCTTCAGTTTGATTTAATAAAGTGCTATATTAATAAAACCAAGCTTTTACTATCATTTCTTTACTTTGATATTTTTAGTTCTAAATGTGATACTTATCCAAGGCTATAACATAATAAGATATCTATCTACTTACTATCACTATAAATATTTTGAACTAAACTGCTAAGGTGTTTATGTGCTTCCAAATTTTATTTACGAATTCTCACGAAAAATTTCAACAAATTCAAAGTGATTCAGGTATCGTTATTAGCCTCATACAACAAGTTAATTTTTTCGAGCTTCGATTTAACGATTTCGAACTTCATTACGAATACCAAAGTTGCTTCAAATTACTATTTCTTGCGAATGTGAAAAAAATTGGAGAGGAGCCATGCTTAGTTTGGCCTCTGCTGTCGTAGGCTTTTGCTGCTTTGGCCCATTTGGGTGACCCCTACGGGTCACCTCATACTCTGATTGACACCAAATTGCGAGCGGGAGGTCCGAAACGCTTGCGCAACATCCCTACAAAATTTGGTTACTATTGGTGTGGTGGGTCTTGAGATAATTTGGAATCACACAGACAGACAGACGGATATATAGCGTGACATCACGTATCCTCGTATATGCACCAGTTACCTGGGCAAAAACGAACTGACCCAGAGTTAAATTGTCTACATCTTGTATCCAGTTTATTTAGCTTTGCTCGTTTAAACACAAATTTGAACTGAGTAAGTCCATTGTAAGTGTTATGATACATTTACGTACATCATGTATTTGTAGAATGGAACACCGGAATCCACGTAATGATCGCATATATTCAGGTGTCGTCCATTCCAAAAGAATTATTGAACAAACTGTGATTTGTGTGAGTGCTTAAAGTGAACAGTTGTTTGTTTACTGAGGTTAATACACGGATCATTCTCATCGACATTAATTCTCTAACACAGCTATTCTCTCATATATATCGTTTGCTTTATAATAAAACCATATCATCAGCTAATATATGAATTTCAGCCTTTTAAATTTTATGGTGCTGTCAGTTTGCATCCTTAATGCAGTCGGGAAATTTTCAATAAGGCTTTGTTAGGGTCCTTAAAAAATTCTTGGTGCAGAAATTTGTTCCTGGGGAACCTATTGTACCGCACCAGGACTATCTATGCAACGGATGTATGTGTAAGATGAAGTATAAGTGTGTTTACGGATGTGTGAATGTAAAAATAAATGATACAAGACAAATGTGTTTATGCAGTGATTCTGATATGCGTTGGAAAGGATGGAAATGTGAGAATTTGGAGTAAACTCAATATGTTTTAACCTACTTATACTAACCTGCGGTCGACGGACTATCCTTTGAGATAATAATAAAATAAGCAAGAAAACTAAAAAACACCAGTGAGCTCAATACCTACTGCCCTTACTGAACTTGAGAGTATAAACGGTAGTCCATGCACCGCAGACCATTGCAGAAAGATTTCAGAGTAAACCATAATTGCATCGTTCGTAGGACTACCTTATACAATGGTTATAGAATTCAAATAATTGAGACTTTACAGAGTTTAAAATTTGTGTAACATTTCTTCATATCATTATAGTTTTTGCCCGGTGGTAAATATGCTTACAATTATCTGTACTCCAGTTGAATTGGTCTGTAATTGAGTAAAGGATTTGCAGTATGTAAAGTATTGCACGGCTTTAAGTGTGTAGTGAAGTCATTAGTATGCATCTGCTCTGTGTTAATTACTGCTCACAAGAATATTGCACGTGATAATTGCAATTGTTAATGTGCTTGCTATTCTTGTAGTTCATGAAGGATTTATTGAACGCAAGTTCCACATTAGCTACACTATATATGTGTACCTTGGTACTCATGTCGTGTAGCAAACAACTCTGCTAGACAACTAATTGTAAGTTAGGTACCTGAAAGTATTCTTGGGTAAGTAATGGTTGTTTAGATCGGAATCTGTTAAGACTGGCTACATAAATAATGAGGAAACTGGAATTGTTCAGTTCTATTTCACACTTGTGTAATAACTGACAACATAAATCTTGTAAGACATTCGTTGAAGACGGAATATTGCATGGGAGATTTTCTGATGATACATAAGAATAATATAGTTGAGCTTTACACAACCTGTGGGAATAACTTTGATGTTTTCTGTACAAGTAATTACCCTGATGGACGGAGATGATAAGCTTCGATGGAAGATGGAAACTGACTAAAGATAATCATTGATCACTTGATACTTATAGCTACAACATACTGGAATAAATTGGTTCCTTGTGTTACAATTGAAATTTACTTGGAAATACAAATAGTAAATTACGTGTTAAGCTTAAATATCTTTCTTGTAGGACACACAGTTTTTGATAACTCGAATCCAACTGGTGTTCAATTACTTGCCAAATAATTTCGAAATTCAAGTTCAAAAGTTAACATTAGTAATATTCAAAGCTCTGTGACGACTTGTGTAATCATGAAGATACTAAACCAAAATCTTTACTTGGGAGGAATCCTTCTTTCAGTTCTGGCCTTGTCGTTTACATTGTGTGACAAAAGTCCAGTAAACTTTCTTGGATATTTCTTTATATTTTCTTTGTTATTGTCGTGTGGAAGTAAAGCTTACAATGGAGTATATACCAATTGGATTGGACCATACAAAGGACATCATGTGAATCCCAGGAGCCTTGGGACTTGGGCAGTAGTTTCTGGAGCTACGGATGGAATTGGACTGGAATATTGTCGTCAGTTGGCTTCTAATGGAATGAATATTTGTTTGATTGCTCGATCTCAAGAGAAACTGGACAAAGTGGCAGTTCAGTTGGAAGATGAATACGAAATTAAAACTAAACCAATTTGTGTGGATTTCTCGATCTCTCCTGATTTGTATTATGAAAGGCTTGAAACGGAGCTACTGGAGATTACTGGAGACATTGGAATACTCGTGAATAATGTGGGAATTTGTTATCCAGCACCAGAGCCGTTTGGTTCACCCGATTTATCCCTGGAATTTCTGATGTCGCTTATTAACGTGAATATATTTGCTGCGCTAACTCTTACGAAGATTCTGCTCCCTGGAATGGTAGGGAGGAACAAAGGAGCTGTAGTGAACATCGGATCAATGTCAGGACTTACGGGACTCCCGTTCTACTGTATTTATTCTTCTACAAAGTCATTCATAGAAAGATTCACAAGTGACTTGAGAACGGAGTATTATGATACAGGGATTATATTTCAGTATCAATATCCAGGTTACGTAACAACTAAAATGAACAAGTTTAAAAATCCGACTATTCTTCTGCCGAATGCAAATGCGTATGTTGAGAAAGCGTTAAAGTCACTTGGGCTTCAAAATGACAGCGCAATTTGGCCGTGGCATAGGTTTGTAGTCCCTTTGATGACTGGATACAAGTTTTTTATTCCTGGATGGCTTGAGAACATGACAACTTTGTTCAGCAATTGTTTTAGACTTACCTACATAAGGAATAAGATAAAGGAAGAGAAAAATCGAAATAATTAACTGTAGTAATTTTTAACAATTGGGAATAAATTAAAAATTTCTAAAACCGAAGTTGGTTCAGTGGCATGTGAATTCCTTACAATTCATTTATTGGTGGTATAACGTGGTTGGTCTTTCCTTATTCTGTTGCTGTGTTGGTAGATTGCGAAAGTAATTACCACATGGGAAGCCCTATAAGTGCATGACGTTCTTGTGTAACCAGTTTATGCAACTGTTTTTATGCATGTGTATTTTGATTTGGCTTATACAGTGTGATTTATTTATTAGATTGATGTGGCATAGCGTTTACACTCATCTCCTGGATATTTTAATGCATGCATAAGATAACCTCAGTTCTAGTGTTCTTCGTAGCAAAGCTTCGAATGTCACACCATCTTAATGTTTTCGTTATGTGCACAAGGTAAGTTAGGAGTGCACTGAAGTATTAAGTAGTCCAAGTTACATTGTCTGATTCTTCATTTTAGACGTTGAATCACTTTTCCAAGAGAAGATTAAGAATACAAGGTAAACTGGACATTCTCCAGACTCACTTATCTCCTTTCTCTGTTTACTTCTCTTTGTTCCTAATAAATATTCTCTGCATGATAATTGCTAGGCTTACACTCATTTTGCAACTCTCTAATAATTCATTTTTAAATATTTTAACATTTTAATGAGGTTAGGTTAGTCCAATGTAAGTGTCATGACACATTTTTGTAGTTCTTGTTTTTGTTAAATGGAATACATAATGATCCCATATTTCAATATATCGTCCATACCAGAAGAATTTAGGTATATTCTTTGATTTGTGTAACTGCTTAAATTGTACAAGTTTTGTTGGGAGACGTTAATACACACGTCATTGTTGTCGACATAATTCTCTAACACAGTATTTTCTCGTATAAATCGTTTGCATTATAATAAAACCAAATCAGTTGATAATATATGCATTTCCGCCTTTCCAAATAGTTGTGCTGTCAGTTTGCATCCTTAATGCAGTGGTGGAGAAAATTTTCGGTAAAGCATTGTTATGATCCTTCCACAATTCTCGGTACAGAAATTCGGTCCTCAGGAACCTTTTGTACCGCACCAGGCACTATAAGCAAAGGATGTATGTGCAAGATGAAGTATAAATGTGTTTACGGATGTGTGTATGTAAAAATAAATGATACAAGACAAATGTGTTTTTGCAGTGATTCTGCCCTACGTTAAAGGGATCTTGGGGGTCATGTGAGAATCTGGAGTGAACTCAAAAGACTTCCAGCAGTTAATACTAACCTAAGATGGAGGGAATATCTTTTGAGATAATTACAAAATAAGTAAGAAAACCAGAAAACACCTTTAATCCCAGCACAGGGTTTGCAAGAGTTTTATAAGCTCGCATTCCTCACAAGAATATTGCACGAGATAACTGCCATTGTTAATGTGCTATTCTCGTAGTACATGAAGGATGTATTGAACCCAAGTTCCACATGGGAACAACTCTGCTACACAACTAATTGTAAGTTAGGTACCTGAAAGTATTCTTGGGTAAGTAATGCCTCTTTAGATCGGAATCTTTTAAGACTGGCTACATTAATAATGAGAAAAGTGGAATGGTTCATTTCCATTTCACTAACTGTGAGTATTAATCGTGTAAAAAAATTCGTTGAAGAAGCTCGAAAGGGAGATTTTCTGTAGGAAGCATAATATAGTTTTAAGCTTTAAACAACTCATGGGAATAACTTTGATGTTTTATGTATACGTAATTAACCAGATGGATTGAGATGATATGCTTCGGAGTATAAACTGCCTAGAGATAATCATTAACCACTTGAGGCTTATAGCCACACCAGCCTCAAATAAATTGGCTCCTTGTGTTTCCTTTAGAATTCAATTGAAATTAAGTCTGAACTGCAAGCAGTAAATTACGAGTTAAGCTTAAATATTCCTTGAAGAACAGACCATTTTCGATAACACGAAATTAATTAGTGCTCAGTTACTTGTCAAATAATTTCGAAATTCAAGTTAAAAAATTATCAACAGGAATATTAAAAGTTCTGTGACGATTTGTGTAATCATGAAGATACTAAACCAAAATCTTTACTTGGGAGGAATCCTTATGTCGATTCTCACTTTGTCGTTTACATTGTGTAACAAAAGTCCTGTAAACTTTCTTGGATATTTCTTTATATTTTTCTTGTTAATGTCGTGCGGAAGCAAAGTTTACAATGGACTGTACACAAGTTGGATTGGACCGTACAGAGGACATCATGTGAATCCTAGGAGCCTTGGGACTTGGGCAGTAATCTCTGGAGCTACGGATGGAATTGGACTGGAATACTGTCGTCAGTTGGCTGCAGATGGAATGAATATTTGTTTGATTTCCCGATCTCAAGAGAAGCTGGACAAAACGGCAGCTCAGTTGGAAGATGAATACGAAGTGAAAACTAAAACGATTTGTGTGGATTTCTCGATCTCTCCTGATTTGTATTATAAAAGGCTGGAAACGGAGCTGCTGGAGATTACTGGAGATATTGGAATACTCGTGAATAACGTAGGGATTTGTTATTCAGCACCCGAGCCGTTTGGTTCACCCGATTTATCCCTGGAATTTCTGATGTCGCTTATAAACGTGAATATATTTGCTGCTGTGACTCTCACGAAGATTCTACTTCCAGGAATGGTGAAGAGGCAAAAAGGAGCGGTGGTGAACATCGGATCAATGTCAGGACATACAGGACTCGCGTTCTTCTGTGTTTATTCTTCTACAAAATCCTTCATGGATAGATTCACAAGGGACTTGAGAACGGAATATTATGATTCAGGGATAATATTTCAGTATCAGTATCCAAGTTATGTAACAACAAAGATGAACAAGTTTAAGGAACCGAATATTCTTCTACCGAGTGCAGAGGTTTACGTGGAAAAAGCGTTAAAGTCACTAGGGCTTCAAGATGACAGTGCAATTTGGCCGTGGCATAGGATTGTCGTGCCTCTGGTGTCTGGATACAAGTTTCTTATGCCTGAATGGTATGATAAAATGGCTGTTTTGTTTAGTAATTGCTTTAGACTGATGTACATAAGGAGAAAGATAAAGGAAGAAAAAAGTCGATCTGGATAATTGTAGCACAAGATTAAATGTGACAGTTGAAGATTGATATAAATAAAACCGTAGAATTTGGTTAATCCTTTTGAGTACAATTCACCTGACGTACAATTTCTTTGGTTGATTACGAGCGTCATTAAGTCCTGGGAAGCCCCAGAAGTTCCTGACGTGCAGAGAATGTAACAAGTTTACGCAATTATCTTAATGAGTGTCTTAACTGATTGGGTTTAGTGCTTGTTTGGTATTATTAACATTCAAAGTAGTTTATTTGTCGGGCATGTTTCTCATAATTAAGGCACAAAGGATCAGATAAGTTGGAATGTAAATCTTGGTTAGGTAAAAATACTGTGAGTACAAAGAAATTCGTGGGAACAAGAATGGATAGGTTCAGATAATTAAGCATCACAATACGGATAGATTGTTCTTATAGCATGGACATTAATGTAGGTTTAAGTAGTAGTTTTATATCATTTCCTTTGTAGTACACAGTTCAGTGCAAAGTTGTCAATGTGGATGACGTGGAATTAATTTATTACTTAATTTAGATCAAAAAGGTTTGCTGGAAAGATACGCGAGAATAATGGTGAGTTGTATATTTTGTGATTGGAGTATTAGTACTTATATAATGTATTCAATGTAAGAAAGAAGATCAGCAAATACTTCTATGTAACCTTTTCCTTTTCTTTTATTATAAGGAAGAGTTTGTTGTACTGTTTACATTTATTGTTTGTGTAGATTTGGGTTTCAAAATACTTAAGTACTTTCCACGAAGAAGCAATATTCGATGGGAGATTCTCGAAGGATACATAAAAATAATATTTTTAATGTTTAAAGCTGTAAACAATCGATGGGAATAACTTTGAAGTTTTCTGTTTAGTTAATTTACCAGTTGGACGGAAATGGTATGATTTGGTTGAAGGTAGAACCTATCTATGGATAATCAGTGTTCACGTGGTACTTATTTCGGGAGGAGTTTCGGTTTCCAAAGTCGTTTGGGATGAGTAATATCCGTTTCCATAGTGATTTGTGTTGCTTCAGGTAAAGCGTCGTCTAAAAAATATAACACGTTTACGCAATTATCTTATTTTTTTTAAATTATTGGGTATTATGAACATTAAAATTATTTTATTCGTCGGGCATGTTTCTCATAAATAAGGAAGAAAGGATCAGAAAAGTTCCCATGTAAATCTTGGTTTTGTAGAAATACTGTAGAAATAAATGTACAGAAATTAAGAGATCCATAAGAACAAGAATTGCTCCGTGGATAATTACAGATAATATTCTCATGCATCACGGACAACTTATTCTTTTGGCATGGAAATAAACAAAGACTTTTAATTTTTAGTACACAATTGAGTGCAAAGGTGTAAAAGTGGATAGCGTGTGCTTACTGCTTACTTGGTCACCTACTGGAAAGATACGAGAGAATGATTGTGTATATTATGTAATTGAACTGGGCTAAGAAGAATAATCGATGTAAGCAAGAAGAATGGATCTTTTGATATAAAGAGTAGCTTTTTTATTGTTCCTATTCGTTTCCCTTAAGGTGTAGTTTGGGTTCACAAGCTAGACGTATTTACTATAAACACTATTGATTGTGTAGGTTTAGGATAAAGTAATAATAAAAATAAAGCACGCAAATAATAGTTTAATAAATAATGTTTAACCTTTAATATATAATTGGCTTATGTACAATGTTCTGGTAACATTTGCAACAGTTTTTGCCCAGGTAACTGGTGCATATACGACCATACGTGATGGGACGCTATCCGTGTCCGTCCGATCGCGATTCAACTCAAGACCCACCGGACCGATCGTAACCAAATTTGGTGGAGACGTTCCAAAAGCGTGTCGGACCTCCCGCCCAAAATTTGGTGTCGATCAGGGTGCTGGTTGACCCGTGGGGGTCACCCGAATGGGTCAAAACAGCAAACGCTAACGACAGCAGTGGCCAAACTAACCGTGGCTCCTCTCTAATTTTTTCACAGTCGCAAGAAATAGTAATTTGAAGCAACTTTGGTAATCGTATAGAAGATCGAAATCGTTGCACCAGAGTGCTTAAGTGGGATTTAAAGGTGCAAAAAGTCGCGTCGCTAACGACAGCAGAGGCCCAACTAACCGTGGCTCCTCTCCCATTTTTTCACAGTCGCAAAAAATAGTAATTTTAAGCAACTTTGGTAATCGTGTAAAACTTCGAAATCGTTGCAGCAGATTGCTTAAGTAGGGTTTAAAGGTATTCGCGTCGCTAACGACAGCATTGGCACACGTATGCTTATTTGTGTGTATGACGTCTTCAGTTACCTGGGCTTAAAGAGGCTGCTTGGTGTAGGTTTTTACTTATAAAAGGTATCAGGTTAATTCAATATAAAATAAACACGTGGTTACACGTGTTTGATTATATTTTAGTTGTTGGTTTATTGTTAAGTTATTATGAATCTGATTAATGAGTGTAACACAAGTTTAAGAGTTTGTATTGCTTACATCGTTAAGAATACAACTGACAAGGACTGATTCAAAATACCTATTAGACTTTATGGACAAAATTAATTGTTTATAAGATCCGCTGGAGGAGATTAAAAAGTTGTATTCAATTAAGAAACGATTTTACGGTGGGAATTTATTCAACTTTGAATGTTTTTTTGTTAATTAAAAACACTTAAGTGTTAAGGTTGTAATCCTTTAGTGCGTGTTTTGTTTAGTATTCCACGATTTGTGTAAAGATTAATTAGGATTTGTACATTTATACTTGACGAGTTGAGAGTAGACAAATTGTTGGAAGGAAGAAATATTTTATTACAAAAGATTAAGTGTGTACAAGGATTAAAAATATTTGAGCAGAGAATTCTACTTGTGTTTAAGAGGCTTGGGGGATTTTAACGTTTAACGTGGGATGTGTGGCTTTGGTGTTTGGGAGATCGGTTTCCAACGCGTCGTGAGGAGTTTTGGGTTCCAAAGTCGTTTGGGATGATTCAGAAGGAGTTTCCTTTGTGGTTTGTGTCGCTTCGGGTAAAGCGTCTTTGGGGTCAGCTAAAATAGCGTCGGTTAATTTTGTCGCAAGAGTAGCGATCGAATTTGCATCGGAGATTATAGCGCTGGTTAGAGTGACCTTTGGGCCGAGAACGGATTGGACCGCGTTCTTCAATTCAATCATCATTAAGGAGTCCAAGCCGATGTCCTGGAAATTTGCTTGTATGTCGATACTGTCCGATTCGTCGAGCTTAACGATTTGTGTGATTATTTCGGTAAGAAGTCTTCGGAAGATTAGGTTGATTTCCTTTGGATCGCCTTTTGCGGTTTCAATAGATTGCCAGAACTTCTCTGAAGATTGTTTGTTCCCGTTTTTTAGTGAATGACTGCTGGAAGAAGATTCCAAGAGTTGTTTCCCGTAGCTGCGTTCCATCCAGGGGAACGTGGCGCGGAGTTTTCTTGGGTCGGTGTCAGTTACTGTCACTTGGGTTTTCTGGTTCTTGAGGATTTCTTTGAGGGATGTGAATGCTTGGAGTGGAGTGAATGGAGTGCAAAAGGTGAATTCCAAGGACGCAGCAACTCCTAGAAATGTTCCAAAGAACGTTAAGCATTTTTTGGATCGTTTAAAATTAATTTTAGAGACATACCAACTTGTCCCCATTGTCCCCAGTTGACAGAAGTTCCAGGAAGTCCCATGGAAACTCTAAAGTGAGCTAAAGCATCCAGGAATCTGTTTCCAGCGGCGTGGTTACTTTGACCAGACGCTCCAAAAGTGGCGACCGCGGAGGAATAAAGTATGAAATGGTCGAGTGGAAACACGGCATGTTTAGTTAACTCGTGGAGATTCCACGCGCCTTTGACCTTTGCGTTAAAGGTCTGTTCATACTTGGCCCAAGTTTGTGAAGGAAACGTTCCGTCGGAGAGACAGCCGGCCAAATGTTGAATACCGCGGAGTTTTGGAAACGTTTCGTCTTGAAGGAATATTCGTCCTTCGTTGATATCTTCGATAAGACGTTGGGAGTCTTGGAACTGGCCAACGTCAATTTGAAGTGCAACGACGCGGTGTCCTAAAGCGTTCAGTTCTTTGATGACCTCGTTAGCCTTATCGTTTGGAGGGCGACGTCCACAGAGAACGAAGAACTTTGCGCCTTCGCTTGCCATCCAGCGCGCGGCTTCCAATCCGATTCCTCCGAGTCCTCCGGTGATGAGGTACGTGCTTCTGTCGTTAAAGAGAAGTTGACG
>JAQGAB010002126.1:0-13109 GCA_034696565.1 Isotomurus graminis
TTATCTTCTCAACTTGTCAGAAACAACTTGAGGCTAGCGGAAATGGAACAAAGCCACCAACATCTTCCACCAAGATTCTTCCTGATAACAATATGACGTCGGTGCCAGTCGATACTCAAGGCATTAAAAACCTAAGCAATGTGGATGGTAAACATGTGCTTGAGCAGGATGGACGCAAGAAACCCGGAGTTGTTCCGATTTCATCTCCATTAGATTCAATCAAGAGTGCATCGTCTTCCTCTGCTGGAGGAGCTCCAGGAGGAAATCGAAAAACGGCCACACCTTCTGCATCTACGACTCAGCAACCTGGACCGAACGCTGTGGGAGGTTCTGTTTGTGCCGAATGTAACAAAGCTGACGGCCAGCCTCATCCTCATGGAGTTCATGTCAAGCGAGCAGCAATGGACCCAGCATCTGGAGGAGGAACCACACCTGCAGCGACCACGGGACCTCCTCTTGTTCCATCTCAGGTATGTGGGTGGTCAAAAATTTGTGTTCTATACTGAAACCTTCTCTTCCTATCTGTTCTCTGTTTAAGTGTGCGGAATAATCAGTTACTAACACGATGTGTAAAAAGATGAATTGGTGGTGTGCAGTGTGATTAACACAATGTATGTAGTATGTTAGCTGACGGGAAGTAGTAACTGAGATGTAGTGCTGAAAGGTGATGGATTGAGTTTGAAAAATTCACATATATTTATGCTGTATAGAAAAAAGCCAGCGACTAAGACTTTCTTAATATACCTGTTTTAATTTTTCCTTGCACAACATATATCTTAAGAAGCGTAAGGTTAAATTGGAAAATTGCGCAGGTGACGGCTGCCACGGCCATAAGTGAAAGACCAAAGGCAAAGGCAAACAAGCCTAGTGCCCGGAAGCAGGTACAACAAGCGCTGCAAATCCAGCAAACGTTGGCAGTGCAAGAAGCTATGAGGATTGAGCAACAAAGATTAACAGCAATGCGTCAACAGCAAAAGAGTTCTCCATCTTCAGTTTCCTCAACGTCTTCAGTGGAGCCTGTGATGCTAAGTCCAGGAGCAGGTGGGCCTGGAGGAAGTAGTGCACTAGTACAGTCATCCCCAGTCTTGTCCCCATCACCTGGAGGAGCGAGTCCTGGAAGTGTAAGTGGAAGTATTACCTCTTCAAAGAACCCTTGTTGTGGTGGTGTCCTAGGGTCAGGGATGATGGCAGTTGGTGGCAGTGGCAACAATGACTTTTCAATTAATCGACTCGTGGCCGCTGCTGCCGGGGGTGGTGGACACGTTAATTCATCCGGGCTGAAGCTTTCTGCTCCACCGGGTCCATCACCACCGGTAAAATTTATTTTCAAGAAAAGAGAAACTGAGTGTAGAGGAATGAGAAAGATAGTTTTGTAATTGCAAGAAAATAGTCGAGAAGTATTCATACGTGTTTGCTTGTAAATGTTAGTCTGTATGCGCGCAAAATGATTTCTGTTGCCAACTCTTGTATGTATGTGCATTGTTGTGTACATGAGAAGAGTGCTTTGTTGTAGGAAGGGTAAGAATGAGCTAGCGTTAATCGTAGTGTATGGCAGGATCTGTATATTCTTTATTATGTTTGGGGAGACCATTATTTGTTCCATGTGTAGTCTAAATTTCCAATACGAATCGTAATTCATGAACTGATTTCTTGTTGTTTACAGTTTGTCCAAGGACCGATGGTGCAAATGCAAGTGTCGCAGGTAAGCGGAAACCAAAGTTGTCCTTCTTCTTCTTGCCCTTCTCCTTCTGCTTCGTTGGACAGCACCAGCAACACTATAAATGGTGCTGGTTCTGCGACCGAAAAGCATTTCACATTAGATGCTAAAAAATTGATGCAGATCTTCACTCAACACCACCTCAGAGGATCTGCAGGGACGGCTAAGTTTGTCGATTGTTATGATGGGATAAATTATGATGCATCATCTGGGGATCATCTCCTGGAATACACGCAAGTAGTGGGAGTTGGAGGTCCCACGAGTGTATCGTACCCTGTCGCAGTGTCTCCCGGAGGAACACCTCTGTTGGGATCTACCACTTTACTACCAGCCTCGCCGGGTAACAGTGCCCCAGGAACGACAACTACTACCACCACCACTACAGTCGTAGTAACTCATGGGAATGGAGAAACTGAGACAATTATTGATGGAGAAGGAACTGCTAATGCCGAAATGATCTTCAACGCTGCAGCGTTCCCTACGTTAAACTATTCCCTTCCTGACATGCAGCTTCAGTCATACCAACTCACAGCTTCTGGAGTACCTGTTTCTCCATCCAATCCAGCGGGTCTGAGCGAGTTAGCAGGCTTGCCCCCATCATCTCCTTTGACTGCAACAATGCACACTACGACTATCATAAACTCCGGTGGAATCGTCGGCCCTTCCAACATTAACAACAATAATACTTTTCAACCGCAGATATTGCTTCCTCATCCTCCCGGAGTACCAAATCCTCCAACCAACACCTTCATCACTCCAAACCAAGCTGATCAGGGAACAATGCTGCAAAGGCACCATACTCCTCAGCTTAGTAAGAAACAACCGGGTGTAGCAATTGCAAGGGAGAAGATTATTGCGACAAGTACTGGAAAAGCAATGAGTTCCCAAGCCACACAGGCAACGTCTTCAGGGATCCCCTCGACAATGAAAAAACAAACAGGAAAAAGAACTCGCTCGTTTGCTCCAACTGCCGGTCCTCATGGAGGTGTTTGTTCCAGCAATCAAAAAGGTGGAAGTCATTCAGTTGCCTCAACACAAACAGGAAATGACAAGACCAACAAAGTCTTGGACATCGACTCAGCAACAGATAGCAATGGAGAAACTTCGCTAACTGTTGCTGCCTTGCAGGGGCACTACGAAGTTTGTGAATTTTTGCTATCCCGTAAAGCTCATATCGGTACGAATGTATTTGTATTCTTAGTTCAGAATTATTTTGCAAGTTGGAATACTTTGATAACATGTTTTTGTTTATTGTGGCTGTAGAACATCGGGACAAGAAGGGGTGCACTCCACTGATTCTTGCTGCAGATGGTGGCCATGAAAAAGTGGTGGAGTTACTGTTGAACCACGGTGCTGAAATCGAAGCGCAGTCGGAAAGAACAAAAGACACTGCACTTTCCTTAGCCTGTACCAAAGGCAGGTTTGAAGTGGTGGATCTGCTCATAAAGCGTGGAGCTAATAAAGAGCACCGTAACGTTTCCGACTATACCCCTTTGAGTCTCGCAGCATCTGGAGGTTTCGTCAACATAATTACCCTACTGCTCCGTGCTGGAGCTGAAATCAATTCCAGGACGGGTTCCAAATTAGGGATCTCTCCTCTAATGCTGGCCGCAATGAACGGAAATACAGCAGCCGTTAAGTTACTCCTGGATCAAGGATCTGATATCAATGCACAAATCGAGACAAATAAAAACACGGCCCTCACTCTTGCTTGCTTTCAAGGCAGACACGAAGTTGTCCAACTGCTGTTGGAGAGAAAGGCCAACCTTGAACACCGTGCCAAAGTAAATAGCTAAACAATAAAAGAATGAAAAGTTTTGTATCATTGGATTAACTGAACGTGTTTTGATTATCAGACCGGGCTGACACCTCTGATGGAAGCAGCAAACGGTGGTTACGTTGACGTAGGCAGAGTCCTAATCGAGAAAGGGGCAGATGTCAATGCTGCTCCAGTTCCTGCTACTCGTGACACTGCACTGACTATCGCTGCTGATAAGGGCCATTATAGATTTGTGGAATTGCTTCTGACACAGTAAGACTACTTCTATTATTGTTGTACTGTTTACAAAATAGCAGATTTTGATTCGAGATTTGTATATTGTAGTAATGCTAACGTTGAAGTTCGCAACAAAAAAGGCTGTACCCCCATGTGGCTGGCTTGCAATGGTGGCCATCTAGATGTCTGCCAAGGACTGCAAAAATACCGATCAGATGTCGATGCGCAAGACAACCGAAAAATCTCATGTTTGATGGCAGCTTTCAAAAAGGGGCATGTCAAAGTTGTGAGATGGATAGTCCGTTTTGTCAAACAATTTCCCAACGACCAAGAAATGTCCCGGTATTTCATCAGTCTCCAAGCTGAGCCCGAGCTGCTAAAAAGAGCTCAGCAGTGTGCAGACTTTATTAAGCAAGCAAAAGACAAACAAGCCTTAGAAGCAAGTAAGAACGCGAACATCCTCCTTGAAGAGTTGGCAATGGAAAAATGTCGAGAGGAGAGCAGAAGACTCCAGGCTGCAAAGCGAAGGGAAAAGAAAAAGAAGAAGAAGATGGAGAAGAAACAACAATTTCCTCAAGACGACGACAACGATGATGACGATGGAGATGATGATGATGATAACGAAGACGAAGGAGTTATAGATATGATGGACAATGTCGTGGATGAAGTTACTGTTGAAGAAGTGACTCCTGTTGATGGGAAGAAAAAGTCCAAAGGCGGCAAAGGTAACAAAGAAAACCAAGCTGTTGTACAACAGGTCATTCATCAAGTCACCTCAAAAAGACAGTCAAAACAGGCTATTGTTGAGCCTGAAGTTGTTATTCCTGAACCAGTCAAGAATTCGAAAGAAGAGGTAACTAACAACAAAAACTCAAAGAAGAAAAAGAACAAGGGTAACGCAGTAAACGAAAGCTCACCTGAACCGCAGCCACCAGTTCCTCCAACTCCAGCTCAAGTAGAGTCTACTGTGCTTCCTCCTCACGTGAAAAAGGGTATGGAAAAAGAAAACATCAAAGGAAGTAAGGGCAACGCAGTAGGTAACGCGAAAAGTGAAAAGGATGTATTAAAAGAGAAAGTGAAAGAAGTTGAAGAATATGCGATTGCCAACAAGAAAAAAGATAAGAAAGAAGACCAAAAGAAAAAGGACTCAAGTGTTGACGTCCACACGAACAAAAAAGACAGCAAAGGGTAAGCACCTTGAATATTGAATTGTATATAAAATTAATCTGTGCCTCAATTTATGACTCACCTAACTCTTAATAAATTAGAAATGCGGCCAGTAAAAACGGGAAGGGAGATAATTACCAGCAATCACAGCAAGTTCCAGAGCCTCTTATGGGACTGTCCTTAAACCACCCTCCTCAATGCGGATTACGAAAGAGTGCCTATGGAGCTGATCATGACGGTAATACTTCTCATTCTCATGGCGTTGCCAACAGCACGAATTGTGGAACACCGGTGTCTGCTCCAGCTTCAGCGGTCACATGTAATGCAACTAACGGGAGTGTAACTGGAAAATCTGCAAGTCTGTCTGCCATGCCATCTCCTCCTGGAGCGAACACTGGCACTGCACAGGCTTCTTCAGTCCCTGGAATTGGACCTCCTGGAAACGTCACGAAACCTGGAGGTCTGGGTCGGAAAGATGATGGATGGAAAGAAGTCACGCGAAGTTGTACCTCATCGAGAAGTAAAAAAGTAATCGTGCCGTCATCAGTAATCTCAAGGGTGATTGGTCGAGGAGGCTGCAATATTAATGCCATTAGAGAACATACAGGGGCTCATATTGAAGTTGAGAAGCAGCAAAAGGGGGCTTTGCAACCAGAAAGAACCATTCAGATTAAAGGGTCTGCTGATGCTACCAAAGAAGCTCATAGTCTAATTACAACTCTTATGAGCGAACCGGATGCAGATATCAAGAAACTCATTGCTCGTCTTGGACCGAAGACTGCAACAAGCACAGGTAGTGCATGTATTGTGGGTAACACTACAGGAAATGGAACTACGTCGGGCAGCGCATCCTCTTCGTGTGCTGGGAGTACAGCTGGAAGAATTACACCGAACATTTTGAACAACGCTAGCGCATTTCCTGTCATAGGCTCGGCGTCTGCCCCACTACCACCCATTGGCCAAGTTATGAGCGTTGGCTCAACTTCTTCAACCACCTCACCACCAACCTCTTCCACGGCACAATTGCCAGTCAGCACAGGTGCAGCATCCTCAACCACAGCTCCTGTGGATATTGTTAATCTCAAGGGTTCCAGCTACAGCAACAACAGTAACAAGGCTGCGGTTGCGAAAGGGTCTCCAAGTGCTCGACACAATATGTCAGTTTCACCTCCGATGAAAAACGGAAGTCCTCCACTGAAGAAACCTACAGTTGTTAACAATACCAACATGTCTAACACTTTCGAAATTGGAAACTTCTCCGTTTCTGAAGCAAATGCCGAGACATACAACAATACCAAAAACAGTTCGTCGTCTTACACATCTTATAGCAAGAGAAGTATGGTCTTCACTCCTTCTGTGTCAAACAACACTACCACAACCACCAATTCATCCTCCAGTGGAATTTCCTCCTCTTTTACTGGTAAAATCAACAACCAACATCAGCATCATTGTGACAGTCACAGCGTGAATGACAACCGAGACTTAAACTGGGATGGAACAGTAAGACACACACAACACCAGAGAACAGTGACTCCAACAGTGAATACAGCTGTTGGAGGTAAGAAGACCCCAACCACAATCGGAGGAAGTAGTTACCTACCTGGGGGCACTTCAGGCCCTTCAACACCACCGCCACCCCAAAACGCCCCTGTTGCGAATGGAACTGCTTCTCATCAAATGTCTGGAAGACAACAGCCTATGGGCCAAGGAAATACTGACAGACAACAGCAGATTCCAAATGTTCTCCACTCAATGGTACAGAACTTTGGCGGAGTTGATCGAAGTGGAAACAAGGATCTGGATGTGATGAATGGTCCTGGAGGAGATCCAAGCGGGTTTGGTAATGTTTCCAGAAATCTTGCCCCCGGTGCGAACCAGACGTCTTCCACTGCTATCGGAAGTATCCGGGGACCCAATAATAACGGTAGTGTAAGGTAAGTTGTGATAAAATGAATTTATTTTACAACAGCGTCATTGGCAATTTTTATGTACATGGAATGTTTGTTTTAGAAGCCCCAGTGAGACCGGCAATTCTGATCAACAGCAGTCTGCTCCGTTGGAGTATTCCCCATTCAATTACCAATTCAGTAAGACCACGGGATGGTACCCAGGTGACTTAGCAGTTCGCGATAATTCAGCCGGTGGAGGTGGAAACCAACCCATTGGCAACTTTGCCTCTGGTAACCTGATGTCGAACCTAGGAGGAAGTACCAGCTCTCTGAATGCTTCCCGTGCAATGAATTTCGCTTCCGTTGCTGCATCTGGCATCTCATCTTCCTCCATGAGTACAACAACTGCTCAGATGAGCACAGCTGTTATCGGAGGGGTGCCAAATGGACCAGTTGGAGGTCTCGTAAGCATTGGTGGTCCTAAAGTCTCTGACTCTGAGATCGAGCCAAAAGCAGCTGATGCGTCGAAAGCTCCAGGATACAGAGGAAACACGACCATGGGAAGCCCAGTTCTTCGTATGCAGCAACAACCAAACTACGGACTAGAGACTGGGGGATTCGGAGTTGCAGGTGGTATGAACATGATGGGAGGCTACGGGAATGTTGGGCCGAGACAACAACAAGCAGGAGGGTATGGAATGAGTGGAGTTCCGTCCGGACAGTTCCAATCTCAAGAAATGCTGAACCATCAACAAGGAATGAATGATGGAAACCACATTATGTATCAGAACAACAGGTCAGAACAAAGCAAACACGCAAACTCTTAATCATCTGCCTCGTTTGGCTTTGATTTCGCAATTGTAGTGAACATCTGTACAATTGTCTTTCTGCTTAATAATGCTACCTCCTGGATTGTATCGTTTAATTCCCTTGACTCACCCCACAAATAACTCGGACTTGGGTTGGGAATTCTAATAACTCGCACTAGACTGACTGCCCTTGTTTGGTTTTCTGATTTTCTGTGTGAATGATGGAATGTTAACTTTTTTGGTTTCTTAGCATATTAATACCTTTTGTAAAAATGTTGCACTAAAAATGTAATTATGCTGCCTTGCTCAATTTCATTGTCATCAGACAATCCCTGTTGGCCGAGTTGTATATCTGTGAACATTTGTAATTCTCTCTACTTTCACAAAAGAAATCAGGAAAAATTGCTTTGAAAAATGAAAAATGAGTGTGTAGTATTAATTTGCAATGTTGGAATAACGACTAATTGATGTGTGAATGTGTTTGAGGGTGTTGGGTGGAAAATAATCCTCTAACGTACGTTTTCCTGTTTGTTTTTTGGGCGTTGGTTTTTGGATGATGTAAATAATGGGGTGCTGCTACACGCTACACGCTACTGCTACACAAACTGCTGTTGACTAGTGGTGGGACGGTTGGTCCTCCCGTTGTTCCTCCCCCCACTCTACCAACAAATGTGGTCCTGTCCTCCAGGCTGAATCCGAGGGCGCCCAGCTTCATGGCCAAACTCACTCCTGGACATCCAGGAACAAACACCCCCTCGGCCTTCGCATCCACCCAGCAGCAGAACCAGTTCAACCCGATTCCTCCACAATACAAGACAAATCAGCAGCAACAGCCGCAGTATGGATCAAGACCCGGGAGTGGAGCACTCGGGATGGGCAGCAACGGTCGCGGTGTTAGTGGACTTGGAGGTGGATGGATGGGAAGTGGATATGGAGCCATGGGAAATGGAAATCTGGTCGATGATCAGATGGGAGCCTACCCTACGTTGGTAAATCTCGTCGCAGACCCGTCACTCCTTGTGACCAACGCAGCCACTATGGAGCGGATGCAAGCCATTCATGATCCGCAAGGTGTGTAGGACATCTTAACGGATTGCTTTATTTGGTTCTTGATAAGGTTGGACTGTAATGAGCAATTGTGTATTTTTGAGAAGGTGGACTCAAGATGGACGAGCGTCGTTTGGGTCGAGCTGTTAGTGCCATTGGTTCCGAAAGAAATCACAGCAAAGGAGGAAATGCCGCAGTAGTTGGAAATGTTTTGGGCCAGTACACTTTGGACGTAATGGACGGACCTTTGAGTCAGCCAGGTGGGAATTCGTGGGCCGGACCTTCTCCTGTGGGAGGACTTGTTGGAATGTACGGAGGTGCCCCTACACCTCCAGCGACTAGCCAACAGGGCCAACCTATTCACGGAGGGTTGGGTGGAAGCCACGGACCACCTCCTGGGCCCCCTCAGGGTCCTCCACGAGGCAACGATCGAATGGGAAGCAACGTTTTCGGCCGAAGAATCATGGACGAGGCTGACGCGGGTAGAATGTTCGAGTTGCAACAACAGGTGTGTGACTATTGTTATACTTATGAAGAAAATGTGTTAATTACAACCGTCACGCAATTGTTACAGATGCAGTACGACGGGCAATCTAGAATGATGAACGGAGGTGGAGTTCCCCCCATGATGCATATGCAGAATGCACCTCCACACTCCGGCCCTTTGTACCCTTACGGACTAGATCCCATGGAGCAGCACAATATCCCCAAGTTAGACCAGCCGTGGGATCCGCAAGGGCTCATGGAAGATAAACACATGGTAAGGGCGAATAAGAATCCGCTGGTGCTTAAGAGAAAAGTTTAATCACTTTTCGTTTTCTATTGCAGAACTGGAAATGGGGCAACTAATTTTGGAAATACTTCGTCACTCACCTTTCAGAGAACTTTCTCTCTTTAGAACTTTGTTTGTTTTGGCATTCATCTCGAGAGAAGCAGATTTGATTCTCTAAGCATCATGACTTTAGAAGACATCCATCTACTAAACGACACGCAGTCTGCATTACAATTAGAGGTACAATTAAAGGACGTTGGGAAGTTAACTAACGATAAATAAATGTTGGATTTGAAGAAGATACATTATGATAAATGTATAAACGTGTAAATGCGTAGGAACGCGGAGAGCGGTTTAAGTTAAGAGTTATGCATAATACTGTCATTTAATGAAATAGATGATGATGATGATATTAGGAGTTAGTTATAACTAGGCTATAGAGATAGAACACTTCTATTACATTTAGATTATAACTATACGGATGATACGAAATATTAAATGATCATGATGAACTCATGATGATTAACTTATCCAAGTTTTTTGAGGCCTGAATATTCAAGTAAAATAAACTGTTGGGGGCTGTCGCTACACCCAAAGTACACAAATTCACTTGTCTCTTTATTATCTGTCTAACGCTGCCGTTTCTTTCATCAGTGGAGAGGAGATCGACTCATGTCTCTCACCTAATACCGCACTGTACTACTTCCGCATAGATCGTCGCATTCGTTCATACCAGAAGACTTTTTCAGATCAGAACTTATTGTAACATTAATCAGTTTCATTCCAATCATTCTTTGAACTTTAGAAAATACTCATTCTTTGTATACTTCTTATAATACGACTTGGCTATGGTTGGTTTTAGCCTACTTAGTCAATTTGTTGATTGTTTTGTTGTTCGTTTGTTGAACCTTTCTATTAAATGTTGATTTTGACCTGGCATCTTTGTAATATTGTATAAGCAAAGGAACATTTCTTTGTTGTAAATAATTCATTGGCATGTTCGTAAAAATATTATATATTGGCAAAATTCGCGAGTTGTTGATGAGGAGAGGATCGAGTATTATTAGTCTCAATTTTATAACAAATACGGGAAGCCGGAAATCAGTCGAGATAACTTTTGGTGAGAAGAAACACTTGTTCTAAGAAGTTGTTGACAGTGTTTTCAGATTTTCAATAGTTATCGGATAGTTTACTTCCTTCTCAGAGTTTAACATACCTAAATTAAGTATCAACCTCTTTTATTCCTTCAGTTTTGTTCGTACAAAATGTATTGCAAAGTGAAGTACTTAAGAAAGGATAAAGCTGACTTTGGTCCAGTATCTCTGACCCGCATTAATCTATTCCTTTTAGTTACGCGTTGTGTCTATTGTTCAGGAGAGGCTTGAGACATACTACTTTAAGAGATATAATTTTATAGCTGACTTAAAGGGTTCGAGTAAACATGAAAGTGATAGTTTTCTGTTGCATCTTCGTGTGTCTCATATCAGCATCGCTGAGTTTCATTTTGAACGGTCCTTCGGTAAGTTTAAATTCTAACTGTGGCACACATGAATTTATGTATGTAACTTGGATTTTACTTTATTGCATGCTACAGAATCATGCTGAGTCCGATGAAAATGACAATGAAGTTGCTGATAAGGTTCCTCGTGTGCGATCCCCCCGATTGTATGAAAGAAGAAGATTGTCGTTGGACTCATCGTTGTTTGATGGCCGTTTTGACGATCCGTTCTTTCGACCTTTTGCAGAAGCTACTGGCCCCATTACAACTACAACCGCAGGGACAACTTTACCCCCACCTACTACAATAAGGACAACAACGCCTGCAACTACACCCAGCACTCCAACTAATTGCAATTTAGCTAAACTGGTGGTCCACCATTTCCCTGGTCCGTGTCAGGCTGAAATTACATGTGTGAATGGTAACTCCTTCACCGTTAATGGATGCATCAACACGCTGACCTTCATTTCTCAGATAACCCCCGGTGGAAAAACGAATCTCTAATTCCTTGATGAGAAATAAGTCCGAGGTCATCATTCTATATTGCCATTCGTAGTGGAGTAAATATTGATGAGAAAAGATGTTTTCCCGTAGAATGATACAAAACTAGTATTTGTCTTGCCTTTGCTAATAATTAATAATATACTAATCTAGTACTAAGCATAGTACAGCTAAGTATTTGTGTCTAAAGCACGCATAAGCATCTTGCATAAATAAATGTAATAACTCAACAATGCCATACTTCATTTCAATAAGAATTAAGTTTTAGCAGTTGTAATTAGCACCCATTTCCTTTTAAAGCAGTCTCATAAGATGTAGTTTAAGTTCATTGAACACAAACAACCCACACACATACCTCATCGAAGATACTCCAATTGATAAATTGTCAGGGTGATTTCTTATGTTCGGAATGAGACGCAGTTGATTTTGCAAGTCTAGTAATAATCAGTGAACATTGAACTGCGAGTACAGAAGCTACACTGCTTGAGCTGTTTAAAAGCTTAGTGGGATGGAGCATTTAGTTTACAGACCAAGTTCTGATGGGGGAGACTCAGACGAAGAAGACTATGTAAAGGGGTCTGGAGATCACCAATGTAGTCGTATGAGCCAACGCTTCGAAGACAAGGAAATTTGGGAATGCCCTTCAAACGACTACATCAGCGATAATGATGAGGCTACCCGCATTAATGGAAGACTAGACACTAGCAAATCATGCAAAAGCACCCGATCGTCTCGTACCAGTTTGTCTGCTAACGAAGAACTTTCTCCGAAAGAAAGGGAAACTTTGTGTTCTTGGATAGCAAATATTCCTCTGAGTAAACCAGTTAAGCATTTCCAAAGGGATTTTTCTGATGGAGGTAAGTGGGTGGGTTTCATAGTGAAGAGATAACTCAAAATATGCAATGGTGGTAATGACAATTTCAATACTTTCTCCTTGCAGTGCTGCTGGCTGAAATTATCGGGCACTTCTTTCCAAAACTGATAGAACTGCACAGCTACGTTGGAGCAAATAGTGTGAAGCTGAAGAGAAAGAATTGGGAATTGCTTAACAGGAAAGCTTTGCCGAAGTTGGGAATGAAACTTAAAGATTCGGTGATTGAGAACATCTGCCAGGCAAAAGTCGGATTCATTGAGAGAGTAATTGGGATAAGTATTGTAAAGTTTGTTGTGCACAGCTCTTTGTGTATTTGAAGGGGATTTTGTTCTTAGATTTTGGAGAGGGTTCGACAGCTTATCAAGAAGGGATTGGAAGAAGAAGCTCGGGCTTATTTGCGAGGAGCGGGGGATGGTGAGACAGATCCGGTGGTTCCGGAGACTTGCTATGTTCACAAGAGTTGTTTGGATGACGATATTCCTCCGGAGTGTATTGTGTTCCGTGATAGGAAATACGTACAGGAGTCTCGACTGATTGAAAAGGAAGGAGTGATAGGGGAGATGGGCGAGAAAAATAAGGAATTGAGTAGTAAGGTAGTCTCGTAGTTGCTTTTTGAGATTGGCTAGTCTTTTGTCAGTATGTTTCATGGTTGAATATATTGGAATTCTAGGTGCGAAGACTAGACACCCTTTTACAACTGAAGGAGAATAGTCTGCAGGAAATGACGCAGGAACTTTATCAACTGAAAATCAACTGCAATAAGCTTCTTCGTGATGGAGATCAAGGAGGAGATGGACGATATAATAATCGATTTAATTGAAATATTAAAAGTGTTCAGG
>JAQGAB010002127.1:0-13106 GCA_034696565.1 Isotomurus graminis
AGGGCCACTAACACATCTCATGTACATATATTCTGTTACATACATATTCACTCCATGATTCTATCCTGTCCTTAATAGTGTAGAATGAAAGGCCAAGGGAAAACATGCACAGAGAGAAAGGGGAACCTGGAAACGTCTTTGATTGCCTCGTTGGTCTTTTCCTAACAAATTACGAAGGTGTCATCATTTTATCTCAGCACTTTATTATTTCTTTCAGGTTTCCCCTCATTCATCAGAAGAACACTCTTCGGAGATTCCCCTTGTGAAGTTTATGTATACGGAACACTTTGCCAGATCCCACCTACTACTGTACTACTCTTACTTTCAGTCAATAAAATTCCAAACAAAGTCACAACTTTTGTTCTGTTTATTTATTCTAAGGATGATCAAAAGTTGCGTTCATTATTTTCCTCATAGTTTAGTTCAGTTCCCGTTCTTAAATGGCAGTACTTTGGACGACTACAAGGAAGGATGAAATAACACAAGTGGGGGAATATGAATGAATGTGCTTGGAATTGAAAAGTTTCATTGGCAGGCGAGTTGGCTGGATGAAGCTATTCGTAAGTCTACATACCTATTGCCTATTACTCCTACTTTGCTCATGGTTTCACCTATGTTCCAACTTTAATGGGAATAATAATCGTTAGAGAGCAACAACTGAGAGCTTTCTCACAGTAATAAGAATCTCTAAGAAGAAACATTAACTAAGAGTGGGAGAGGTAACTTTATGAATATATTATTAGGTGAGCATCTGCGGATCATTTCAATCCTACTCACGGAACCATTTCTACACTTCTGCTGTCGCCCACCACCGTCAACCAACCGACCGTGGGAGTTTCGCACGTATAAAACAAGAAGCCTTACTTTGTACTTATACTCTAATCATCCGAGGAACTTAAAGAACTCCCTCGTTGGTACGGAAGGTTTTGCTTTAAACAATCAACTCTCCTAATATTACGTTTTACTCAGCAATTATTCAATATAATCACCACCGAAATGTGCCAGAAGTGACAACGCAATGACTTCATTTTCTCTCCTTTATAATTTATTTGATCATTTCCTTAATTCGTCTTGTACCTACGTATGGGAATGTGGGCTTAAAAGTTCTCTTTCCAAGGGTTTCTGACTTAATCTCTATATCATGAAATTATTCTTAAAAGCCAGAGATTCACCTGAATCTCACTTAATTCTGCTCATATGAGTGTGAATAGATTGTTACAATTTCTTGTCAAGATTCCTTTTGGTAAGTTCTCAAGACTTCTGAAACTTGTTTTCTGTCATCTGTGTACTTTCAACTACTTTCTGTATTGGAAAAAGTAACACAAAATCAACAAGACAGGTACAAAACAAGTCGAATGTAATACGGAATATAAAGACGTGTCTATTTTTAACAAGCTTTCTCTCGCATCTGCCTATTACACGTCAACCATTTCACCCCAACCTTTCTTCTACGCATCAAAAACCCTAAATGCCAAAGCATATCCTCTCCTATTTCACGTGGTGATGTGTGGTACTTGATAGTCTCTTAAAATTGAGAAGACAGAAAAACTTAAGATCAATTGTGCCCCATTTCCATTGGACGCTTATCTTTAGATAAGAATTTGTAAACCGGTGTGGTGCGTGTGTGGTACTCGAAGAAGCTGTAAACGGAAGAAATACGAGACCAGTACATTTGGAGGTCCATCTCCTATTCCCATTGCAGGAGAGAAAGCGTGACTATAATTTGAAGACAGCTTCGTACATGTTGGGTATCTCAGAGGATATTCAATCTAATGATGGGATAAAATAGAATGATGGAATTGTGAAAATGGGAAAACACACCCTACACTCGTACATAAAAGATATCAGTATATTTTACACACTTAAATGGCTTTTAAAGTATGTGTATTTTCCCCATAGAACATCATATCTCTTTCCATTTCCTCCGAGTAATATCCTCCTCGAGTAAGTCTTGTTGAGTTAGTCCTTCTCATCCTATCGACGAACTCCCTATCACCCAACAAATGTCTTGTTTACATAACTCTCACACTTTTTCTTCCCTTCACGAAGAAGAAACCCAAACTGACACAAACAACAACCTTTCCTGCTAACAAATGCATAGAAGGAGAGACAGGAAGCGGCTGAGAAAGTGAAAAGTAGAAAGGTCCTATGTATGCAAACCATGTTACACCATTATCTTGATATTCATGGCTACACAACTTTCGCTGAATATTCTGGGTGCACACATACTCAAATATCCATCCCAAAAGATCAAATAAATACACATAACACTCTTGTAGTAAAACCAAATTATTCTAAACACAGAATAAGCCGTGTTCAAATATTCTCGGGTGTATTTTTCTCCTGGCTTGTCTTTTAAAGGACTCGGTGTATGGTTTCTAAAATTATTTTGTTCGTTCGGTAAATAACAACCGCGCATTAATACTTTTAGGGCCAGACGGGTAGTGTGGGAAGAGTGAAAGTATAAAGAGATACGGAGTTTTTAAAAATGTTCGTATTTTCCCTGGAGCCATTTGATACACCCTTTACACACACAGATCTTCTTTTACCTAAACCCACTCTAATTTGTTGTTTGTGTTGTATAACTTATTTGATCGTGTAATTCGATTGAATTTTAAATCATGCAGATATCTCCTTCAGTATCCCAGAGAGTATACTTGAAACGTGAATATGTGTAACTACTATGATACTTTCAGGGAAAAGCTATTATCATACTTACTTTGTAAAGTAAACACCACTTTTTATCAGACCTACCAGACAAACGGCTCAGACTACAGACCTAGAGAGAGAGACTTTCCTCACTAGCTGAGTTACTGAACCAACCCTACACAGTCAATTTAATCTATCACTTTCACCTACACCTAAATAGATTGAGGAAAGTCAACAAAATTCGTGAACGGAAATACAGTTACCCTGTCTGTTTGTTATAATCCTTAGTTCTCCATAAGTCTTATTACTTACAACAATAAATTCTTTTTACATTTTACCTTTTTTGAATTTACACGAGGAAATAAAGAGAAGCCCTGTACAGAAATGTGAGTTTATTACTTCTACTCTTACAATATTTTACGGTGTTCAGAATTAAGATGCTGCAGTGGTTTTGATCCCCCAATTTATTGTGCTTAATACTACCGCATTCAGGGATGTGCTTTATTTTGTTGTAGTCCTACCCTTCGCTGTACTTAAACACACATTACTTGTGCAACCTATCCTAAAAATGTCTACCGTTGCATCAATAAATAATGCGTGTAGATTCGGTAACATTAGTATTCGAGGGAGAAGTCTTCCCACACCAATTCTATTTCAAGCCATTTTCCCTTCCAGTGAAACGATAAAAAGTTTCTGTACATGGATAGTTTTTAATTTGTGGGCATATGGGCACAACGCTAGATTTATTTCAAGGCAACCCCACAAATCCTTTTGGTTTCACCTGCTTCTTTTCTTGGGATAGTTTCTTAGTTTTTCTTTATTTAAACTGGATTTAGTCAGTTTCTTTCTAGTGATGTAATTACAATCCTTCAGAAGTGTGCAAAGTTTGTTTTTCTGACAAAGAACTCTCGAGGTATGTTTTGATAAAGCCTTTCTTTCAGCATTTTTAGGAAACATAATTAACTTCAGAGGTGATTAAACTATTTCCAGTGGAAAGACAATGAATGTTGGCAGTAAAAATACAAGACTAGGAAACAAGTTGGACCCGGTTTTGCATTAGAATGAGCATCAAACTAAAATAAGATTAAGTTCTGAAGAGTGTACACAATAATCCAGGTAAGGATGAATTCATGGAAATGAACTAAATAACTCTGGGATTTGTGTAAAAGACGACTGACTCTGTTGATTCTTCAAATGTTACAAGTGTTGAAGAAGAATAATGTGGGCTCTCGCCCTTGAGTCAAAATCTCATCAGGAATTCACTATAAGCTTCGCATGCTAAGTTCATTTGATCAAAAGGTGGACGCGTTATGCATTTGTAATTTAAAGAATACGAGTCTAGAAGATTTCTATGTGTAGGGTATGTCAAATGTACACTACAACTGCGTCTCCACGCTTACGCCACTCGAGTTTGAAGAATTAGGTTGGACGTTGGAAGAAGTTCAATTCAAGTACCAGACACGCACCAACTTCTTTCCTTAAATGCATACATAAGAAGCATTCATCATCAATTCACAAAAACCACTGAAGCGTATTTTCACCGAGTGACTGTTGCAGGGAGTTGAGCCTGTTTTCCACACAAAGTGTTAACATTTGATGACTCTGTGTTAAATTCTACGAAAGCCTGTGTTTATTTACATCATGTAATATGAGGATACACACAAAGATAACAATCAGAAGAGCAACAAGTCCTCTGTCCGCAATCTGTCTATCTTCATCATCCGAACTTTAGTAGCAAAAATAGTTTCCTCTTCAGGGAGTAATTGTAAAGGAAACAAGTAATCCAATAGAAGCGTATTTATCTCTGAATTTCTGAGTAAAATGTCAAAAATATAAACCACCTCCTCTAACACAATGCGACTCAGTCACTCAGAGTTAAATTCATTTTTACCTACGTGCGTCACACAATCCTCATCATTATCAACCGAGGAAAACAACATCTGGAACCAAAAGGACCACAGGTGCATACCAATGTCATTTTGTGCCATCATCATATAACAAAATAATAATTTTCATCAAGCCTAACAAAGCATGAAATACAAATAAACATCCTAATTGAGACATTAGTATGTGCCTGCGCAAAAACAAAACAACTTTCACTCGACAAATGACTCTTTTATCCAGTCGTGTAGGGAACACTAGAAAATGTCATTTGTAATAGAACATGTTGGGTATGACGTGCGGGTTTCTATTCTGTTACAGTCATACGTACTTGCATACGACATACTAGTGTGTCTATTTAAATCTCCATGTATATTTAGGAGAAACAATGCACAATGAAACTACATATATACCTTTCATGGAAGATGTGATCAAGAAACGCAATCTGCAAATGAGAGTACCATGTCTATTTCTAAAGGAAATGAAAGTACGAATGCAGAGAACTTATGAAATAGAAAGAGCCCAGTAAATCACTTTCTCCTGTGTGTTTCTTACCCGAAGAAATTTGTGTCTGGAGTGTGTTAAGGCTCGGATATAGACTTCTAGGTATAACTTATCTTTCTCTCAAAGTATGCGACCAACACAGCATAAGATCGTATTCGTCATGCACGGTTGCTCATCAAAACTATTCAACGCTAATCAAAATCACGACTCTGTCATGACCATACTCTTCTTCCCAGAACAAATGATGAGGGTGTTGGGTGCTGATAGTAGTGATACATATAAATATATATATAAGACAATGAGACCGCCACCATGAAGTCTATGCATTATTATAACGAACTCAAACTGCTACTATTAAACTACACAAAGACATGACATGAAATAAGCGGACACACAGAAAATGGTATTACATTTCATCATCATGTTCTCTGCTAGAGAATATTACAATTTATACAATGTTCTCAAATATATCAGCACCATGCACAATGGCTTCACTCCTACTTCCACTTCCTGCTACATAAAATCTAACTGTAAGTCCATGGACTATTACAGAATGGTGAAAGCAGTGCAGCCATCAAGGTAAATTAGTATTCGACTCATTTCTCTGTCACACGCTACCACTGCCACACACAACTACACTCTGAGATCTCTCTACAATTTTACATTTCTGCGTGTTCTTCAGAAGCAGTGGCTTTGCTTTCCACACGGCTTTCAGCAGGAGTCTTTCTAGCTGGTGCTGGTAAAGGTGTTGTAAGTGTATATTCAGTACCCTGGACATTTCTGGGCTCTTGAAAGTCAGTATGAAACTACGACTATCTATTACTCTTCCTTTTAATGTAACTGTACGGCTGTATCCTTAAATAAAATGAGTCGGCTGGTGCAGCAGGTAAAGCCGAAATCTATTTTAAACTCGATATTATTACGATTATTATTATGAACGGTTGATTCCACGACTTCACCACATTGCACCAAATGCCATAATCTCTTCTCCCTTTGCTGTACTTCTGTAGGAGTAATTGGACATTCTCATCCACTTGTTTCGTTTCTAGTAGACCATTCAATTTCCTACATTGCCCAACCATCACCGCTATAAAGATACTTTCAGGCCAAATCAACACACTTGTTCATTATGCTTTCACCTCTCTCTCTATATCATTATGAACCACCTCACCTAACTGTATCCACTTGTTCATCTAATGCAGTATGCAAGGTTGGTGTTTAAACTTTAGTTTTCTCAACAGGAAGTTACATTCGTGCGGGTATGCAAAATGAAACACCTCAAAGCAATTTCCATCACATTTTGATGATGAAAATGTGCGACAACTTTGTGTTGAGGTTGTTCCTTCGTATGATTTGGTAAATAGGAGCAAACAAAACCATCTTTGCGTCATATTCTGCACCTCATGTAATCATTTATGAATACAAATTGGAAACAGAGGTAGTTACGACGAATTTGGTTTCTGGTGTTTCTCTCGAAATTCTAAATGAGGATGCTTTACGTAACCAATGTGATGCTTATCCTTTCATAGGAAACGGGGAGAAGAAACAAGCGGATATGAAGGAACATTACTTTCTCCGTTCAGGTGGTGGTGGACTTTCCCATTTTACTTTGGCAGATTACGCAAATTCCCTAATGACGGCTTTAATGAAGTGAAAGTGATTACTACACATACACACACAGCACACATATAAAGTGAGAGAGAAAGCTACACTCCCCAGTTGGACTTACCTTTTCATCGTAGAATCCGTAATCATCCTCAGTCCTCGTTTGCCCAAGGAGTCTGTCCGTCTCTTGATCCGTGTCAGCATCTGCATAACAATAATGAACACAGCTAGTGTAAGTAATGAACCGTAATCAACTTTTCCCCCAACCTACACCCCCACCCTTTTAAGTGTACGCTGTGTAATGAAACTAAATCCCACAACTTTAAATTCCATTTCACTTCTTCATTAGTTACCACACCCTTCTTATTCCGTATGCTGGGAAGATTAGAAAGTCTCTGTTATTTCATGGGTATTTTTATTTCCGCACAAACGCTTAGAATTTGTGGGTTTCCTACTTAATTCCTCCTGCTACGTACGAAGGCAGACCCCGACCAACTCATTAGTTATTCCGAGAAATTTACCCGTTCTCTCCCTTTACGTGCCATAATCATTGAATCCACAATCAAAAGAGTTTAGTTTCCGTGAAAAGCCAGTTCTGTGGAAGAACGTTTACCAACAGCGTAGCAGAGCTTCTGAAAGAGATGGAAGTTCTTTCCTGGGATTACCAAAAATGACCTGAAAAATCTGGACCCAATTCGGCGTATTTTATTGGGCAGGCTGCACACAATAAAATAACAATACAGGAAAACAAGATTTATGCCCCCAGTTCTTCTGGCCTCAGTCTTATCTAGAAATCAACGTATGGTTCTAACAACATCCAAAGCAATTTGGAAGTTGTGCAGCAGTACTTTTCTTACATGAACTTTCTCCCCAGGTATTTGGTTTGAATGGATATGAAGAAGGAAAGTTCCTTTTTACTCGTATTCATCGTTTACGCATAACAAATACGCACAACCAGCAGGTTGTTCCTTCGTGGGTTTTGAAATTTCCGTGGCTCACCAACTTTTAGGGGAATTTTGAGGAAAGAACATCCGGATTCTCTGCTAGGCGTGAGCTGCTTGTGTGCTAACTAAACTTTGGTTTAACTCAATCCCAACTACATATGGCGTGACGCGAAACCGTTTCATTCGGTTGGTCTCTCGAAGAAAGTAATTTGCTTACACAAGATTGGCTAGTGAGGTGGATTCTCATGGATTCTTCTGGCAAATGCAGCAAAGAAAGCGGAGCATTCTTTTCTTTCTCATTCATTTTAAATCTGAGGTAAAAACGAAGAAAAGGCTACACAATGAAATAGGAATGCTGGGATTTGTAATAATACTTTTTGTATACACCCAAGGATACAACTACCTACCTGCTTACCTATATCCATTATCTTTTTCTACTTTTTCTCCAGGATGATGATAAATGAAGACCCGAGTGTTGTCTCAACTTAGACCTACACTGCATTAAGAAAAACGTTCTTTGGTTATAGAAAGGAGGGTAAAAGGGTCTAATAAATCTGTATTTAGCCTTGTGTTCCTTTTTTACACATTCACACACACACACCTCCGTTCCAACTTCTTCCGAAGCGATGCCAAAAAAGGACAAGTTTTTCCCCTCAATTTGTATAGAGCAAAAAGTTGAGCTCTTAGGGTTTTTCCTGGAGAATTTGCTTTGTTTGGTTGATCTTTTCTACAGATTAGGTTGAAAAGAGGAATGTTGTTGCCAACAAGCAGCTCAGGAAGCATAGTGGCACTTGAATCTCCTACTTGCTCATTGGAAAGTACTAAAGTAACCTCAACACCGCGTGATACGAGGATAAGATGAATGAGGTAAGAAATGTATGAGGATTTCAATTGAATATAAAGTGAAGAATGAGAAGCAATTGTTGGTGGGATTGCGTTGTGGATGAGACGAAGGACAGAGCGTCTTGTGCTTATGAAATAGGTTCATTCCTTCACCCAGATAAAAGAAAGTAGGGACATCAAAAGAAAGGAACATTAATGATTTGAGTAAACAAATGTGAGTCTCCCATCCATTCAAATACATTTATGGTGTTGCTGCGTGGACTCGTTGGTTTATGTAGAAGGCTCTTGAAATCTTCAGGCTAAACGTGATATACAACCCACGAGGACTTTCTTTGAAAGATCTGGACATACGAAGAGCTTCACCTTATCCTTTTCATGATTCTCTAGGAGAAAATCCGTCTTGCTTGTGGTTATTAGCCACACTCGAAATGTTTCTCTTTCTCTATTTTCTTAAGTGTGAATTTCTGCTCCGATGAGTTTCAAATAGAGAAGAAACAATAACATCACGATGGAATGAACCATTTCTCTTCGTGTAATAATGCGATTTTCTACCACCACCCTAAACTTAAATAAGCCTCTTACCAGTAGGAGGGTGCATTTCGTGTGAAGGTTCATCATTACGGAATCCCTCTCTACTGTTCACCTTTATTCTTATAATTCTTTCTTTCTATCCAGCCTCAACCGTTGCTGTGCACTAGATTTAGGAGAAAGGAAAAACGATCTTCCAATTGTATCACAAACCACCTCACTACCATTGCTACGTACTCTGGCTACTCATTCCGTTGGGAAAAGTATCAGCAGGCTTTTCACATTCTCAGACCAAGAACTGATTTCTGTCAGTTTCCAATGGTCGTTTCATTTGTCTTACTGAGCATTATTTCGAATCTCCCTTAAGATGACCAACCATAGGCTAAGACCACCACTGCCACAAAAGCACTGTAGCAAAGTGAAGAACCTATATATTATATATTTTCCCTACCACCAACGAACAATCTTTTCTCCGGATTTCTTTTGTTCCCCTCTATCTTAAAAGGCAGTGAGGTTACCTACCAATAACTGCTTTCACATTTACTTCATTAAATAACCTCACACACAAAACATTTCCACAAAGATGGCAAGTAGATTCCTGTATAGACTGATCTTAAGACGAAACAAAAAATCGGGTACGTAATCAAACCACTACACAACTTTCCCCAAATAAATATTAACATTAATCCATCTTGATTGAGATGAGACCAAAGACAAAAAGTGCATCTTAGTAAATCATAAAGAAACCAGCTCAAGGCTTAACATCAATGGGTACTTTCTCCACGCTCTATTTCTCCTTGCTGGTTTTTGTCAATACTCTTTGGGATTTCGTGTGTAAAAAAGCAGCCAGACTATTGCTACTAAATCTTCAGTAAACGCGAAACGAGTAATCTTTGAAGGGGTCATGAGAAGACCAGTTTGAAATGTTTCACAGAAAAATGGGAAATACACATTCCTTTCTGTGTGAAATTGTACATCCCTCCATAATAATCCATTTAATAGAAACTCATTCCACATTGAGGATTTCTCTCCAGCTTTTCCAACAACCAAATGTACTCTCGGTCTCTTTCACCCGTGCTCACATTTCACATTCACATATTTCTCTCACACGCCCCTCCTCTGTCTCTCAGCCAATTTGAACGGAATTTCTGTAAGTTAAGAGCTCGCTAAATTATTGCAAGAGAAAGTGAACTCATATTTCTCTGTGAGATATCATATTGAATATGACGATAGAATAGAAGAAAAGGATCGTATGACGTGATGAATGTACCGTATAAGTACATCCACACACACACACTACATAACTACATATGGAACTTCTCCCAGCTTCTCCAGCAGGACTTTCTCTCATCCTTATGGAATTTCGCTAATGGTACACAATTTGTGGGGGAAGAGGGAGACTTGTTTCCCATATGTAGTCTTTCTATCTCCTTCACACATTCTATTCACACACAACTATGACAGCCCATCATTTCTCCTTATTCGTATCACAGAGAAATACTGGACCAACAGTACCATTCCAAACACTATATGTACCTACCAACTGCCTATATACATAAACTCATTATTGCTCAACACACACACAACAACTGCCAGTTCGCTACTAAAACTACTAACCTTTTACCACTTGTTTTTAACGAGTTTTGTTCATCTTTTCACTCGTAGAGTTATGTGGAGTAATCTCATAAAATGGAATGAAATGAGGAACGGAGAAGAACCATCCTCTGGGTACCTTTTCATCCCAGAGCAAAAGCCCATTATTGATTACAACTATACAATGTCATTCATCCATGAGAAAAAAGCAGCTTTAAAGAAAATCGAAAGAGGAAATATAATTTAGGAAGCAGGAGGAACCTTTCCATAGATTTTTCGTGCTTTCACTTCTTATTTTTACTATCAAGAGTCATTCATGAATGATTGCACAACCAGAAGCAAAAACAATTTCATCTTGGGTACTCGGAATATTTCTCCGTACTCATCTAATCTCTGTTCCTGCAGTCTGCTGCTCCGTGAGAAGGATAAGAAACAAGTCCTTTCGACTGCCGCTCTTTGCCCTCGTATTTAATGTTTGATAAAATCATAAGAAGACGGACCCGGAGAGTAGGGGTCGGCATCATTTGTTTTGTGTCAAAATTTCTCATTTCATTTGTGTAGAACCCAAATCATTTCAAAAGTTTCATTTTCCATTTGTGTACGATTGGATTTTGATTTGATTTCATTTGTTTATGAAAAAAAATGATTTGAAATCATTCCAAATGATTTCAAGTCTCACATTACCCCTAGCTGCCGTCTGCAGTGGCGGAAGGTACAATTTGTGCACGGCAAAACAATGAGATTGCGAGTGAATTACGTCTCAGGGTTACTGTAACTTAACTTGATACAATTAAGATCACTCAATTTAAAAATGGAATCCGGAAATTGGCATAATCCATGTTCGAAAACCGCTCCCCCATCCAAGAAGATATACGACCTTCCTGATCGAGTTGTAAGTTTTGCCAAGGAATATTATGTCGTAATGGAAATTCAGCAGTACTAAAGAGATTTAATTTGCAGAGTGAACTGCTTCAACAATGTCTTGAGTTGCCGTTGCAAGAATATGACCAACTACTGTGTGAAATGGCTAAGAGAAACCCTTGTGGTTTTGAAGAAAGGCGCAAATTCAAAAATCTCATTGTGGATATGTTTTCGAAGGAGCTGAAGAAAAGGAAAGACAAGAATGATGTAGGAGAGAACGCAGCCACTGGACAACACAGAAACGTTGATCCAAGCGCTCGAAACCTCCTACAATCTTCTGAAGCACCAGAAAAGGAAGGTTGGATGGTGAGTAAATTCATTTCACCTCATTAATAGCATAATATTAGTAAAGAAATATAATCCCAAATGTTTTCCATAGCCATCCTTAATATGCCGTGGTGACTTATTAGCAAAAACTGATGTCCTATTTTTTGACACGGAGAAAGTCGTAGAGGCCAAGTCGCACAAAAATATTTCTGGAGACCTAGCAATTGTGGACAAGAAAGGGATTCTTTTGTTTTGGACATACTTGAACCAACCATCTGTATGCCAATTTCATACTAAAATGACAGGATTGAACCAACAGAAACTCAACAAAGGAATTGATCCAAAACAGGTACATTCTAATCCACAGTTTGTTTCACCTGTGTAAAATTAATTGTACATACGTGAATTAATGCATTAATACTTTTATTGACTATCCACAGGTAGTAGACATTCTGCAGCTTCTACTCAAAGGAAAGACTCTTTATGGAGCAGCAAGCAAAAATGACTTAATGAGTTTGGGTTTTGAGTTGTCGTCGCTGACCTTCAAAGTGAATGACATACAGGATTTCTTCAGGGACAGGAAGGATCAACCAATATCTTTAGCCAGACTTTCACTGCACTTCTTAGGCGAAAACTTTCAAGAAGAAAAGCATTCATCTGTTGTTGATGCACGGCTTACTGCGATTTGTTATCGTCGGATGCAAACGTTCCTATCCATGGGCATTACTAAATTTGATTGTGATCTCTTTTATGATTCAGTAAGTTTCTCCAGAGGTGTACAGAAATGGGATAGGAAGTGTAATTGTGGTACAGGATTTGGAAAGAAGAAAAAAGTGAGAAAGGGTAATTTTGGGTGTGCTTCAAACTTCAATATGCTTGACTTTGATGATTTGTAATTTTGTGTCCGGTTGGTCATTGCAAAATCCATTCATTTTCAGTTTTAATTCATGTCATTTATATTCTATATTATTTAAATAAATAAATTGCGTTGAGAAATCACAAAATGTACTTTTCTGTTGAAATTCAACAAAGGTGTATTGTACTTCATACCCTTATGAAAAGCTTAAATGAAAATATTCTGAAACTATTGCTACGAAGAATCAATGTACAAGTCATCACTTCAAAATCAACGAAGGTGTATAATACATAATACCCTTATGGAATCACAAACAAACACGCAGTATCGGAATTGTTAGTTCTCAAACAGTATCTGCTGGCTCATCAGCACATTCAGCACCAGTTAACTTGAACCGCAAAGCATCCTGCATTTTGTTTCGAAAGTTGCCTTTTCTATTAGCGTACAAGTTCTTCAAGAACATAAGTTCTTTGATGGTTTGACCTGACAAACTTTGTCGATATGGACCCACGAGA
>JAQGAB010002128.1:0-13103 GCA_034696565.1 Isotomurus graminis
TTTCTATACCCATCGTCTTTCCTTTCATCTCTCGCCCAGTTCTACTTACTTATTATGGGGCCACCCTTTTCAGAAAGTAATTTAATTGTTACACCTACCACCCCTCTAACTACCGAGAAAGGGATAAAATCGTTAGGAATCGCAGGGGAAAAGTTTTCAATTGATAGACGAATAACAATGGAACACACTACCACTACTTCCAATTCACAACTTTAGAGTTCACATCCTATCAAACTAATGGAAGACAAATGCTCTAAAGTCTGAAGAATAAGTCTTTCCTCATCCGTACGTACTTCCATCCTAAAACTTTCTATTCTCTTGATTCCTATCAACTGCATCTCTCTCCCTTATGATGCATTGGACTTGAAATGGTTCGTTCTTGTGTGAGATTTTAAGCGCTAAAGAATGAAGAATAGGCAAGTCCCAGCAAAAGTGTTCCCAAAACTTCCATTTCCAAGAGTTAGTGACTTTGAGGGTCCTATTACGATAAAATACGTGTCTTTTACAACCACTGCACCATAAACAAACAGAAAGAATCCCACCCACACACTAGTGAGATATGACAACCACACCAAATCAATATTTCTCATCTCTCTCCCATTGAATGCTAAGCTTTTCATGTCACTTCATCGTTCATTTTGGAATTCATTCACAATCTACGTTTCAATTTCTCTCTCTGCGATCTAAAATGAGAACATTCCTTGAATTTTTACTCCCAAGGGTCTTTCCCAACATTCCGAAAACTATAAAAGCTGGACTTCTTACAATTCAATTTTATTAGCTTCCCTTTCAAATCACACAAGCCTGTTACAAAATCCTTCAGAATATCACAACGGGGATTACTCGACCTTAATTATCCTATTTACATACCACCTTGCAGAATATAAGCTCATTTCTCCGCAACTTTATAATTACTTTCGGAAGTTAATTCCTCCTCTTACTTCTCTGAATACTTTGTATCCTACAATAAGCATACAAACGGTTACTCCAAACTCCAAAATAAATTAATAAATACTCTCTTTCCTTTCCTTTTCTGCTGCAGTGATAAATTTAATACCTAAAAATACCCCAAAACCCCAAACCCTTTGGGATAACCTGTCTCATTCCTTGTCCTTCTTTCCATTTTTAAAAAAGCTTAAAACTAAACCACACTGTTCTTGTACAAAAATCTATACACGTGGTCCTCTCCCTATGACCTGAATCTCTGTCCTATCAAAATGACACGGCGTTCTTACAAATCTTAGTACCCAACCAACCCATTTCTATTTAAAAGTTATGGATCACCCCAATATATTATGCATTTAATAACTCATGTTCATTCTCCTTGTTCAGGTGAATCAGAGGAGATACTTAAATACTAAAACCCCATAAAAGAAGGCAATTAAAGTAAAACGAGGTTTATCTCGCAGAGACCCCCTTCCTTCGGAGATGCGGTCTCAAATCCTCATCTTCTGGTTCTGTGAATCGATTACTCTTTCTTGTTCATGGAACACACTCAATTCACCTTGTATAAAATCTCACGGTCTATTTTTCAGCCAAGAGAAGGTGTGTGTGTGTGCATCTCTTAAACTTTATATCCCTAAGAATTTCGACTTCGTCTTGTCCCTACTTGCCTATGTAATAAATTGCACAAACAAAAAGAAACTCTCTCCCACAATTTCATTCCCAGTTAAGCGTACATTCACAATGAAACGAAATGGGTCTTAGGAATCTGTGAGATTGTGCTTAGCTGACAAGAAATAGGTGGATCGTCTCTTTAGATCACCTTCCATTGTGACAAAGACTTATCACTTGACAGTTTTATATTCCTCCGAGGAATCTCAATCCAATTCTACATAACACTCGTACAACTACAACGTAGATCTGTAGTTAATTTATCACAGACATGGTTTAGCTAATTCCATATTCAATTACATTTATTTTCATGTTTTGTCTTTGGAATCTCCGCAATCTCCATTCTAATTTCCGTTGTAAATCTCCACCGTGTAAACTTCATGTCTGAATCTTCTTTATACTAAATACCCTTCACTCTTCTTCACGTGAAGTGTAACGTGAGAGACCCGAGGAACAGATATCAGATTATTGTTTCGAAGTATCAAATTGCCTTCCAACGATAACGAGGATGATGTTTTTGTTTAAGTAAGATATGCTCTCGAATATACATCCATAATTGGCTTGAACTGATGGAAGACCATTCTTGGTTAATTCAGCAGAAGGATGAATAAGTAGTATCTAATATCCGTCTGTCGAGGACAACGCAAAGTTAATGCTAACTCATAAAGAGAGCTGGGATGTCTTCAGTCTATTGAAAAGCTTAAGAGTCACTCAATGAGGATATTCCTTCTTCCATACATCTTAATACACAATCAACGGTTTTAGAAAAGGATTTTCTGATAAAGGAGACAATGATGAAGCCCCAATGATGTCCAATAGTCCAATATTGGATGAAGAAGGTAAATGGCTGAAATGGGCCCAACTTGGCTGAGAGAAGATTCCTTTCCTGTGATAATGGGCGAAAATTCGGGTTCTTGGAAGTGAATTCCTAGGTTTACAGCTCCAAAGCTCGAGGCCTCTCTTCTGTCCTACGTACGCCATTCGTTATGAAAGACATAAGAGAGAATGACGAAACTGACACGACTGTATTATCTGCAACTTCATTAAACGTAAAACCGAGAAAGAACTTCTGTCTATCATACATAGGGGCATTCGTGATCAATAGGATCTTGGGAACCTCAGACCTCATCACGAAGGAATATTGAAAACCTTACCGGATTCCAAGAAGTTTCAAGGGGTAAGCTAATACTACTGCAGACAAATAAGTCCGCAATCTTCTCATACAAGATTCTTTCCCAAGGTATTAAATTGCCCAGAGATTTCAATTCACTCACTACTTCCTTTGAAAAATCAAACAAGACTTGTGCCTACTGCGTGAACCTTTCCGGTGTGAGTACAATAAAGGAAAGACGTGAATCCTGGGTAGAATTTAATGAGCGCAACACACTCAGCCTTCTGATGAAAGATTAATAGAGGGAATATGATGAGCGCAATGCTTTTCTACAGGAACACAAGTAAACGTACGAAGCAAAGTGATCCTGAAATTTAGAAAAATACCCGTGCCCTTTTGACCTTCAGCCTTTCTCATCAGTCGAGAAGGCTCAACAGAGACAAATTCATTTTAACACTCCAAGAGATTCTTCAGACAACACTCTCGGCTTGTGTAACAACATAACCAATTCCTTCCTCTATCCAGATAGAATCAGGAAAGCGTTATTTCTCCCTTGGAAGTGGGAGTTTGATTAAATCACACAAAACCCATCACGGACAAAGAAGACCAGAGGAAACCTGTGAGAATAAATCCCCATCAATTTTTCCCCTCCAGTCCAGCGGTGAAAGATTATCGGCATTTTCGCCATGATTAAACCATTCGTTCTTACAAAACGAGTGCGGTCTTCTTTCACTAAATCTCTTCGACATCATCAGCATCTTCTCGTTCATCTATAGACACTCATCTGCTTTAAAGGGCATCCTGTGACACGACTCACACTCGTGTCATTTGAGTGTCTTCCGTGCAAGTAATCCTACAGAATCATTTATTCTATTTCTCCTTTTCTCCAATCTCTTCGTGGCATTGCTTTGATACCCGCACACCACACACGTCGTCATAATATAGTCATATATTCGATGCACCGTAAAAATACTCCTCTTCGGGAGGGTTCTAACGACCCATCACGCTACCAATTCAATAGAATGCATTCATGCATACAACTAACTAAAGTTTTACACACCCAAACCATCCAACCATTCCTTCCAGTCTAATGATATTCTTAGTATGACAAAAAGAACTTTCTCTTTGGGAGAAAGCACCCGAACCACTAGTTTTTGTGTTTGAAGTGGCACTCTCTCCCTCTCTCTCTCAATACAGGTTCACATTAGCATACAGAATAGAACAAACACTAGCAAACGAATATCATCATGAAGGAAATTGATAACAAAAGTGAAACTGACTTTCTTCAGCCACTTAAATAAACCAACAATTCCTCAAGTTATAATATGCCTTGGAGAGAGAATAAAGGTCTTTCCGTACAATTCATTTCGTACTCTTTATAGTTCCCACCGGTGTGAAATGTACAATAAGGTAAGGCATACATGGTTTTCTTTACCTTTTTTGTTCCCACCGATCTATAAGACATCCCTTCAGATGATATGACATGACAATAGCACACCTATACTCTCAAAACCCGACCATTCACCATTATACCTCATTTGTAACATTCGAATGCGCCACATTCACTTCATACGTGCACATTTTGTATCATCCCTCACATTTCAGATTATAATTCGAATACCTTTTGCTTAAGTAAAATGATATACTTCAAATCAAAGCCTTTTAGGCAAAGGAACATCTTAACCAACACTTTTATCTTCTCTGCAACCTACAAAGCGGCTTAGTGAAGCTAACACAGTCACATCATCCACCCCGTATATCCTTATCGGGTGAAAGCTCCGAGAAAGAGCTGCATTAATACCACCAAACATGGGATTTCGATAGAAGTCTGATGCATTGGGTAGGCGGTATGTAGTGGTAGTATACAGCTCAGTGCCGAATACACATACATTCCATTATTCTCACCTAGCTATCCTTATATATACTACTACTAACGGATGCATCTCTAAGCTCAATACTAACTGTACATGACTTTCTCTTATGGAAGGTGCATGAGTATAACTTTCACATGTGCTGGGATACATTATTATTACAACATAGTCCCTGCACTCTCTCACTCTCTGAGCATACTTGATAGCTCCGAGTTTTTGCCTTCCTGCGGTGAAGTTGCCTTGTTGGAAGTTGCGTGGAGAAAGCCCATCTCACTCGTCCATATAAAACTCCAGGCTAACTTCATCTCTCCTCTCCAGTCGTTTCGCCACATTCGATTTTTCCGTTTCATCCTGGGACTCTCTTGCTCCCTTAAAGCATTACACATACCTCCCCTTACATTTCCCATCTCAACTTTCACATCTTCCTTCTTGGCGATTGTCCAAGTGTCACTGGAGTTTGTCTTTTTGAAGTAAACTCTCTCTATCTCTGCTGTATTCAATACTCACGTGAAGGCAAACTAACCATTTCCTTCCTCGTATAATAATAATTGTCCCGTCAAATAGCAAACTCAATACTCTTACTGTTTGAACAAACAACACAAACTTCCATTCAATTGCATGAATGGATGAGTATTAAGTTATTAAGTATACGCCACATTTATTCTTACAACAAGCGTCATATTGCATTACACAACGAGTAATTGGCATAAAAGCTGCAACGTAGTTCAATATAACTACCAACACAAGAGTTCAGAGAGTCCAAAGTCACTATAAAAGCATTTTCAATAAAGAAACACAGAGTCGTTCATCGGTTCACGGTAGTTGTGATAGTGAATCTTTCTCTCAATTTCTCTACTCTTCTAAAAGAGATCTAGTGGCATTGCAAAAGTGTGCAGATGAGTGGGGAATCTCTCCCTTGTTTTTGAACCAATAATACCTCACATAATTCTTGTCCCGTGTAGCCTCTGGTGAAAGTTGACTAAGGTCCTGAGTGACACGAACTCACGAGCACAATAATAAGACCTCGTTCACCACGTCTCTCCATAGGACCCATATTACATCAAGATTTCTCCAACATATTCTACCACCACTGATGTACTACTACCACTAGAGACTGTGTCAAGTGTAATTTGATTTTTAGTCAACTCAAGGAGCGAGACTTTCACTACAGGGCAGAAAACAACCTATTGGGATACAGAATCTCATGTTGGACAGATTGAAGTGGATTTTTGGAGACTTGTGCAAAGGATAACAGATAAGCAATCTGGCAGAGAGGGATTCGCAGGAAAGGATAACGTCTTTTAAGACAACTTACAAGACAAATTTTTATTCTGGAAAGAAAAGTGTGAACTACTGTCTGGCTACATGTATATTTAACATATTTAGTCAGGCTGCGTTAAAAATCAAATTTAAAAGCTCAAGTCTCGTTCTGTGTCGCTGAAAAGAAAATACATTATGGGGTGCTATCTCAAGGTAAGTTCGTTAATCGTATTACATGCAGATTCACAGTTTCTACTATGAATGAAGAGAAGTGGCATTCTCGATTCTCTCCTTCCGAGTGAATGACAGTATCGCCTAACGGATTAATTTAGCCTTAATCACTTGGCTGACTGACATTTTGGTGCAAGCTTTCACTTCATTACTTTCTCCTTGAGAAATCTGACAAACAAATCGACAGACTATTTTCGTATTCCCAAAATCCTCTCAAGCATTCCCACCCGATACTTTTTAGTGATTAAAAGGATGAGATTTACGAACCAAACCCATCACGTGTGAAATCCCATTCAACAAATATTTATTAAACATGCACAACTATACTCTCAATTCAATAGTTAGTGTTGGACCTCTTCCTACTCTTTCTACGAGCAAAGTAGGCCGAATCACGCGATCCACTTAGTTTATTACCCGTTGCGTACTGGCAACTGGAGAACTGGACTCTCTGTCTACATTTCCATACATCTTCATGTATAAATTCCCATGCGTTTCTTTCTTCTACACGAACGCAGTTTACTTCATTCACCCCAAAAGAATTTATAAACTGACACTGTGCACTGTATCACATAAGTTAGTAGTACCAATCTGACTAAGCCTACTCTCGAACTTCTCCTAATAAATGAGCCCCATTTGCAATCTAATCCTAACAAATTACTTACTTAACAGTCACCCACGGTTTTTCCCTGTGAAAACTTCAACCCAGCTGAAGATGCTCGACAAATAGCAGTGGCCATTTCTATGAAAGATGCAGCTAGAGATGGTACAACTCTTTTGCACATTTTAACTCAAAGATCTGCCTCTCAAAGACAAGACATCGTTGCAGCCTACAAAGACCAGACATCTCGGGTAAGTTGTCGTGAGGCATAAGTATAATCCCTCAAGACTCTCTTAACATCAACACACTTATTAATAAAAAGCAAGTCACTCTAAGGCTAAAATTGTTGAAGCTGAATAAACAAATACTTACAGACAACCCAAAAATGCAAAAGCTACATTACTTACTACATATTTTGTCACACCTTGTTTAATTCCACCCCTTTAACACATTACTTTCCCACACTCTTGACTCTCCCAAATCTTTTATCATCACAGCCATAAGGAAAGGAAAATAGATTTAAACTTTCTCTCTTAAAACTTCTAAAACCGTTAAAAACGCGGAAAGTCTGGATGGCAGTATGAAAACTCAGATAAAATAACTCTTCCCTTATGCTCTCACTTTTTTCTGTGGATGCGGATGACAAGAGATGATGATGTCCTTGCAACTCTCATTTCTCATACAACCGCATTTTATCCACTTTCTCTACCTGAAACCATCGCCAGCCGTAAAATAAAACGACGACGATGTGGGCGATACTACTTTTCCATCTCCTCTGCATCTTCTCTCTTCCTCTTCTACTCCACAGATTACTAACTTAATTTACTAAATTGCTTTTCACTCAGATCTCCTGTAAGTTTGGGACTTGCATTCCTCATAGTCCTCAGACTCCTTAGTAAGTATATTCACAAAGAGGTACCTCCTATTTATCCATCCACTTTCCTTGGATAAAAATTCTATTTCAATCAAAGCCTAACCAAGTAAGAAAACCGTATATAAGAAATCCGTACAACCCATCGTTCGTTTTTCTAGCCATTGTATTTCAGCGCATGTAATAAACGCTGGCAATTCCTGAAAGCAATGAGCCACCACCACCACAAGAAAATTGTTTGTGCAATAAATGTCCTTCTATTTTACCCCAAAATTCCACAGGTTTTCTTGGTCGATTGCACAGACCACAAAAATACATACATACACACACATATATACTTGTACACTACATATATATATAATATATATATCTTCTTCAACACTACCTCACGTACAATGAAGCATACTACAAACTACTACAAAGTAAAATATTAAATGAATCCATGTCCCTTAGGATTTATACCAAGACGCGAAATCAGCGTTGAGTGGCAAGTTCTCCAAAGTGATTCGAAGTCTTCTCAAGGCTCCGTTTGAGTACTTGGCCTCGGAAATTAAAAAAGCCATGGCTGGCTTGGGTACTGATGAAGATTGCTTGACCGAGGTAAGCCTTAAGATCTAAAAACTCAACTTTCTCTCGGCTGAAACACAAACCCCCCAGAAAAAGTACAAAAGCACCTTGTGTGTTATATCAGTATAAAAAGTAAATCTTTCTCCACTCTAGTATACATTTCACTTTCATCCAATGGTGATACCATTTTCCTCTAATGAAGATAGAGTCCAAAAACTTTCTCTTTAGTCAAACTGTTTCCCTTCATTTTACTCCACCAGCTCAGTCTATCCATCCATCCCCACCACCACCTCCACTTTCACTTAATCCCAAATGACTTGCTTTCTTTTTATTCCCTTTCTTGTTGTTCTGCACAAAGTTGTTTAATATTTATGATGATAAAGGAGCATGAAGACAGAGTATTCAAGTAAAACAGGGTTCCACATCGTAAGCATCCTTATGTATGTCCTTGACTTCCCCATCATTTTAAGGGAACAAGTGTGTTTGGTATTCACTCTGTGTCCTGTATTACATTCGTCTTATTATTGCACCAGCTTTATCATTCGTTCCGTCTTTTGCTTTTAGATCCTCTGCACACGTTCCAACGACGAGATCCAACTTATAACCCTCGCCTTCCAAAACCGATATGGAAGGACGATACAAGAAGAACTGGAGGATGAGTACAAAATCTCATCGGAATACAAAGAGCTCTTGGGAATGCTTTTAAGCGTGAGTAATTAATTTGAAATGAAATTGAATGTGTAGAGAAGAAGAAGAAGCCAGGTTTGAGTACACACACTCACAAGAGACCTAGAATTGTATACAAGTCTCTCAGTTTTAAGTTTAAGTGGGATGTCAAAACATCGTGGAAAGGAGTGTGTCCCGGGACTTTCTCCTCAAACAGATTGTGCATTATATGCTCTCTAGAGAAAGTTATTTGCCTTGTTCCAGTTCACAGCAATTTCCTCAAGTATACGAATATTTTCCTCTGGTAACTTGATTCCTTCATGATGAGATGAGGCATAGCGAGTCTAATTTAAATGTCGAAACTTAAAGAGTCACGATGATGAAGTGGCAGTTGTGTGACAACAAATGCCGACTAAAGTACAAGTGGCTCTTCATTAATTACACCCGCTTTGGGGCAATTTGTTCGAATTTGTAGGGAATCCGGGATGAAAAGAGACCTGCAGATCCGGAGAAAGCGAGGAAACGGGCTGAAACGCTTTTTACTGCGGGTGAGTCTTCCACCTCCCACCTGCTAACATGAGTTCCAACAGCTCCAATATGCCTTAGCGTTAGCCATAAAATTTGAACTACTCTTCTGTGTATTACTGTATGTACACAGTAACTTCAAACAGCATCTCGCTGACAAAGCACTTTCGTGTGGTTTTTCTCCAACAACAAGAAACGAATGAACACTCCACAACACACACACACACAACCTTCGAAATAATAATGTCATTCACAACTAATTAAGGTCAATATGGCTTAAACAACATTTGGGGCAATTAGCTCAATTTGTATTCACACTGAAAACTCAATTTCGTGTCCTTTGCTTACTCTCAACATTCTAATTTTGTGTCAACCTCTTTCGCTACGAAGCATCTGTGTGATCTTAGCCTTAAAGTGCCTCTCTCTCTCTTTAACTTTTGCTCATGCAAAAACCCTAAACATCTCTATCGTGTAACTACTACTCCACTTTCTAACTGTCGTTAGTAGTCCACATGTACACATTTTCCAAATCCTCATTCACCATTCACGCACTATGTGCCTTTTTAAGCCTCTGTCAACTGTCACGTCCAATTTGCATGTGAATTGCCAACATTTCCAAGAGCCACGAACTTGTTAGAAGCACTTTCCAAATTTCATTAAATAACAATGATGCCAAACAACAATCCCATTCATGTGGAAGTCACGTCACGACACAAAAGCGACAGAATAACTCCACAGACTCTCATTCTTTTCTGAATAATGTCAAGTTTATGTAGAGTCAGCTGAATAAATAGTATAGAGACTCTTTTTGTCTGGAGAAAACATGTACCCCGAAAAATCCATCTATCATCAATCCACCCATATTTGTGAATTCCCTAGAATCCTTAAAACCATAAATAATTCCGAATTCCAGAGAGGAACGCATGGAGCACGGAACGAAAGATCTTTATGCGTCTTTTGACTCACGAGCCTGTTGAACAACTTCGTATCATATTTGATGAATACAGACGAATGTCTGGGCAGTCGATGCAGGAATCCATACAAACCGAGTTCTCTGGGGATCTCCGAAATGCTATGTTGACTATTGGTAAGCATTAAGCAATATATATGTATGCCCAACAGCCAATAACAATTCGGGTGAACACGATAACTCAAATATTTTATTTCCTTCAACATAACTTTATTACTCCATGAGCATTCACTCCTACTTTTATACCAAAACTAAAAGCTCCCATTATATAATGTTATGTCTACGTCCCGTTTACTATTGATTCCCTATAATGCTCGCGAACACCTTATTGCTTTAATCCACCCAGGTTGATTACACATTTCCCAAGTCACAAGTATATTAAACATTCTGTATTCTGTTCCTTTCCACCCTGAGCCCAATTTCTGTCAGAAAGTTGGCTTACACTTTTAACCTTTGTTCTTTATTTATGAGACAAAAAGCCACTTTCCTCCTAAAGCTTTTCGCATCCAAATACACAGCATATTATTGATTAACCATATTTTCTGATATTCTACAGTAAAATGCGCCATCAACAAGGCCCAGTACTACGCAGAGAGGGTGGAACAAGCTATGAAAGGACTAAGGTTCGATGACGAAACGATAATCCGGATAGTTATTATCCGATGTGAAATCGACATGGGACAGATTAAAGCAGAATACTTGAAAATTTACCATAAAACCTTATACCACGCTATTCAAATGGGAACCAGTGGAGATTATCGAAATGCGATGTTGTCCTTGTTGGGAGAGCCATGAGTACCTCCACACCTGGGCGTCTTTTCAGCTTTCATCCTTAAAAGGAAACTCTATCAAGTTTACCGGATAAAAGGAAGTACTAAACACACCAAAACGAATTTACGGAAGTGTCAAATGTCAAACTGAAGGGGGTATTTCATACACTCGCACGCTCCACAGAAATGTATATAAGCTTCCTGTCTCCTTCAAATGTTGTATTCACCTTTTGACCTTTTTCCACTAGAAATATACAATATGTACTCTTTCATCTTAATTTTCCCCCTTTCAAATAGCTCTTCATACCATTGCAAAATATTAAACTTGCCGTGTTTCATGTTCAAAGTAGCTAAATGTCACAACCATTCGTTCAAAAGAATGTTTATGTCACATGCAAACTGTCCCAGACTCTCAAAATGTTGAACTTTAAGACTTTATTTTCCGGAAACGAAAAAGGAAAACATGATTTCCTGTGGATTTCTAGACTATCTGATGTAATAACGAACGTTTACTTCTCTCAATGTCAGATTGTTACTAATGTAAGGTGTTTACAAGTATTGAGCTAGAGTATTATGGTGAAAGGACAGCTGAGAGGTATTCAAGAATAAGAAACAAACCTACGTGGCAAAAGATGTTTGTCTAAGTTATTTAAGTGTATCGAATAGAAACTAGATAAGATGTTGTAAAAGTCAAGAGCTTTACACAAGCTTCTGCGATGCTGACCTTAACAATAACACGAACTAAGCAAAGTTGAAAGGTGTCAGAACTTGTTAGCCCATAGATCACAAGAGATTACTTAACCTGTAGCAAACTTCCTATCGGACAACTTGCTCGCTCTTAATTTCATTAATGACTTGTCCAACACTCCCTTCCAACACTCGATTCCTACGGACCAGCCACCAGCCCTTATTAGACAGCCTTTATATCTACACCGGTTTATAAGAATCTTATAGAACTTAGACCCTTTCTTTCGTGTATAAGAAGAATATGGGACAGTTTATCTCAAAGATTAACAAAAGATATATATGAACTATCTTACATTATTACGTATACATTATAGCGTGTCAAATAAACAAATGTGCTCCTTGGTATGGTCAATCTGCATTTTTTACAAATCCACCCCCAACTTTCGTGTTACACCTACACATAATTGAAATGCTGGTTTCTCATCTTTTCCACACACGCACGTGTAAACTCGTAAACAGTTTTTTTCATAACTGCAACAGTTCCAGATCTAAATTAGATGAAAGAAAGAACTCCTCATTCATAATCATAATATAAATCACCTGGAAGCAAGCCCGAAACTGTCTCTAGGCTAATTACCCCGAACGGCGGGTGGAGAAAACTAAATTTATACTCTTGACTCTCAGGTGAATTTCACCTCATTCCCATTCCCCACGCTAACCAAGGGAGATACCACAACCACATATTTAGCCTGCCAGTCCATCTGGCACTTCAAGAAGTACCAAGGAAGAACGAACCCACAGACCTTAATCAAATTAACCTTATTAATTATGAATGCTGAAATCCTTGCGGAATTAAAGATGTTTATTGCACACAGTTTCTCCCCTGTCTTCCAGGATGCTCCACAATCCACATTAATAAGATGCTGAAGTAGAATGAGAAAGTGGAAGGAAAGGAACCTGACGAACCCAAAAGCTTCTTACAATACAAAATACATTCTCTTAAACAAGAAAGCGAAAAAGCTGAGAAACTTCTTGGAAGGCTTTTCTTCAATCACTTAGCTCATTTCAATCTCAGCTGTAAGCCACTTGATCCACTCCAGGAGAGTACAATTCCTCATCAATCTTTACTAAACTTCTATCAGCCAATGTCCAAACTCATTATGCAGTTTAATTCATTTTAGCAAAAATGATTGATACACTATCCAGGCCATGGGGGTCAATTTAACGGCACTCTGATCTACTTACATTCATTTTTTCATCCTTTTTGACCTAATAAATCGATAAAACGAACAAAATCTCCCCAACTGCGTGCTTATCTAATCATTAACACCATCCACAGATTCCATGTCTACCCAACAAAGT